>CABHPQ010150639.1:0-35516 GCA_902168405.1 Peromyscus aztecus | reverse complement strand
TTTGTTGTATTGGGTTTTTGTTTGTTTTTTGGAGAAAGAACTTAAAGTTGGGTGGGGAGGGAGGGGGAGAGGATCTAGAAGGACTTAGGGGAAGGGAAGAGTAAGATAAAAAAAAATCTAAATTTAAAAACTGTTTTAAATAATTTTGAAAAAAAGAAAAAGAAAGGAAGGAAGGAAGGAAGGAAGGAAGGAAGGAAGGAAGGAAGACGAAAAGAAACCAGAGAAGAGGAGGATAAGGATTCTTAGAGGTCAGTGCTGGGCAGTGGAAGGAGGAGATGGACCATTTCTTGTTCCTGTTTTACTGTCTGGATCTTTGCTGTCTTGTTAGTGTTCTCTACTGGGAAGTGGATATGGCCCAATGCCACTCACTCACAGCAGCATGGGCTGCCATGTACCTGACAGAGAAATGACCATTGGATCCTACCATCAGATCCTAACAACAGGAGGACAGGAAAGGGGCAGGTGACAGTCACAAGCTGTCAGGTCACCCCCAGAACTCAAGGAAGCTGTCACCCTCCCCAAACCCTTCTTCTCTACAAGCTGTCCATAACCTGAGAGTTTAGAATCTGATCCCATTTCCTACTTCCAGGACCCTAAATTTTACTGTTTATTTTACAGAGAAAGTGAACTCTGTCTTTGAGTCTCTCATCAATAGAGGGAGATAAATACACCATAAGTGTTGCAAAAGTCACACGAACTACAACATGAGATAAAGGTATTTAGAAAGACAGTTACTAACTGCCCCAGAATTCCCATGGATTCATATTTAAAACCAATTCCTGGGTCCCCACCCCAGAAAGGACTGGGCTTCCTGGATGTGGGCTGGGCCCAGAAATCTGTACTTAGAACAGAAGCCCTCTAGTGATTCTGGAGGAAGCTAAGATTAGGTAACTCTCCTTTATCACTCAGTAAGAATGATATGATACTGCCTCTCAGTGTGAAGGTCAGGGTTCATCAGGTACGGGTAGTGCTGCTGCTCAGCGCTGCGAGCTATTCTCATCAGGTCCAAGTGCCTTTCTCACTCCGAGTCTCAGTTCCTTCCAGGAAATCGAGGTGCCCACCTACTGTCCATGTCTGACATCCTATGTGAAGTACCCCACATGCACTGTCTTCCACAAATGACAGCTGACATCGTTGCTCTATTCAGCAATATTTTTATTTTTATAGACTCTTAGCAATTGTTTGGCTAATTTAGAAGCTAAAAGCCATGTTTTGTTCTTCTTTGTCTAAAATTTTGTTTCTATTTGTTTCTTTTCTTTCCCAATTCCTAAACGACTACATGTTCATTGTAAAAATTTCAAACTATCTAGAATTATTGGATCCCACTACTCATGGATTGGGGCATGGTGATATAGCCATTATCTATAAATGGAAATAAACATCCCTACATACAGTGTCAGCCACATACATAATGACAATGTGCTTTGCAAACTGAACTCAAACTTGCTTGTTTTTCTACTGAATAATTTGTCATAGACTTCCTTCCATGCCAGTATATTAATCTAAAAATGATTCAGTTAGAGAGATAACAATGATTTATCTAACCAGGCTCCTTCTGATCATTAGATGGTTTCTGATTCTTCACTCTTTTGTGTGAGGGATACACGTTTGGTAGGCTACATATATGCACATGTAGAGGCCAGAGGTCAAACCCAAGTATCATTCCTTAGATGCTGTCTACCTTGTTTTTTTGAGGCAGGGTCTCTTTTTGGGACTTGGTGCTTACCCTGGCCAAAAGGCCCCAGGGACTCACCTGTCTCCACCCCCTCAACTCTGGGATTATAAGCACAGATGGTCATACCCAGCTTTTTACATAAGTCCAGGGGGTTGAATGCAGGTTTTTGTGCTTGCTCAGTAAGTACTTTACCAACCAAGCCATTTCCCTAGCTCCCGATATTTTACTGTTATAAGTGAACCTGTAGTGTACCTTCTTGAACATTCATCCCACATACTTAGCATTCCTGAGAAACCACAATGTACTGGAGTCAGAAACTGAAAACCGGTTACATCAGTGAAGCCTCCAAGTTTGCACACCAGATTGGATGGATGAAGAGACTGAACACAGAGTGTAAAGCCTCTGTCCAGGTAGTTCAGAAGAGGAAGACTTCAAGGACACCTGTGTTACTCATTACATACAAGCACTCCATCATCCCTGCTTTCGGTAGGCCCTGCCTACACTGATTCTAGATTATTACTTTAGCCAATGTGATAGTTACAAACAAGATTCAAGCAGAAGTTTGAAAAAGCATTGGCATGTTTCTGCTCTTCCCAACAAGCCCTTATTTGGTCATAAAAGCCCCATGCCTCTGTGTTAGAGAATAAGAAAATACCTGGAACATCCTATTTGGGGCCATTCTAGGCCAGCCACTCCCCACACCCCCATGCATCTGTCAACTGATGTAAGGCACACAAACAAATTTAGTCAAGATTAGTTATCAGACAACCCATAGACTCTTGAAAAAGAAAAGTACTTTTGATATTAATTAAGCCACTGGGTATGATTTGTTATGCAGCAAACATCAACAGATACCCCCCCCAAAAAAAAAAACCAAAAAACAAAAAACCCTCTTGACTTACAATTTCTATGCTTTCGAAGACACTGCCTTTGTTAGGGGTCAAAACTTCACACATAGTTCATCTCAAACACATTCACGAGTAGATCAAATATGGCCCTGTCACTGAGGAATGATACCTAAGGAAATAGTTACATTTACAAGTAGGAAACCAGTGTAGACAGGCTGTCATCACAGAAGAAGCTGATAGACTATGATCACAAACCTCAATAATAAAGAGAACCTCCAAGATCCCAACCCATAGCTTCTGAAGCTTCTTAAACGTTCAAGCATTTTTGAATACCCCTAAAGTCAAGGCCCCACAGAGAGAGCTTTTCCCATTGTTAGTGAGTCAGAGAGGAGAGCCCAAGCTCCCGTCTAAGGACATTAACTGCAAATTTATATGTGAAGCCCTGTGTGCAGTTTTTTATGCATCCTTAAATACCAAAACATAATTGCCAATGTCAATACATAATGTTTATTTCTTTTAGAACCGACATTTTAATTTTCCTGAGCAGGCGGGGGAAAAATGATATGCATAAAAATAATGACAAATATTAAAAGTCTCCCAAATAAGGAACCAGGATCACCCTCGTAATCCTAAATTTAAATGCACTCACCATCGCTGCCACATTAAAGGTCTGATAAGCCAAATTAGGTTCCATGTAAGCATAATTAATCTTCTTTTTCAATGAAGATATTACAAGGGCGTTAATTTGAATCCCAAAGGCCTTTGGGAAATTGAATTAGATAGATAAAGCAAATATTTGACCTTTTGCAGATAATTACTATTTTAAAATATTCACAATGCAAATGAACACCAAGTAAACCTTGGGTGTTCCTGGGCCCTGCCAAAATAAAATGCTTTGTAAATATTCAGCTTAAAATGAAGCAGGTATTCTACTCTATTCAGACCTGAGCTTTTCACTTCCAATTTGCAAGCATAAAACTCCAACTGAGGGTCCTGGTGTTTATTAACAAATAATTGAATGGAAATTGGCCAGCACAGATTATGTCAAATTTGCAAATTATCTGTTATCATTCATAGGTCATTAAGTTTCCAGAGACAGTCAGCTATGGAGACTCGGTTGCTACAGCAATGATCTGTAGGCCAACCTTAAATGGAGGCCATGTTCCACCAGGGAAATGATTCACCAGCAGGTATGGTATGTTTATCACCTCTGAAGCTATTCCCTAGGTCACTAGATAGGATGGCAAAGAAAGGTCTTACATCAACACTGCATCCTCCTGCTTTGGCCACTTGGCCCAGGAGAGAGAGCAAGGACCAAGGTGTGAGACCTGTATCTGCAGTTCACAGGCTAGGGGACCCCAGACATCTCTGGGTTCAGTTTCCTCAACAGTCAGGGGATAGCCATAATCCTTGAAATGCAGGTGTCAGAGACGGGTGGATTTGTATTTGCATTCTGATCAGACAGTCAGGCATACAGGTTGTCCAATCTATAAAACAGGTCTGTACCATTCCAACAACCTCCAAAGACTCATCAGAAGCTTTGAAGAATGTGTTGCCTGAGGGCTACCCTATGTCAGAGCTACCCTGACTCAGAATACGAGGCTATTTGCCACTTTCTACTCCAACGTAGAAAGTAACAAGCTATCTCCACCTCTTTCTAGTTCCACAGCATCCAGTGATGCTGAGTCTAAAATCTCACAGAGTCCTACTGAAGACTGCTCCAGCCGATTCTGTCTCTCTCAGAAAGATGTCCAGGCCATCATGGCTATGGGCTAAATCCAAGTGCTGCCCTGCTGTCCTGCTTCGTGTCCTAGGGGCCTCATAGTGGGATTTCATTCATTCCTCAAATAGATAAGGACTGCTTTTATCCCCATTTCACAGAGAAAAAAACTGATACTCAGTGAGTTTAAGAAAATCCCTAAAACAGAGCCCATCATTCCTACCTTTGACCCCTGTGCAATGTTGCATCCGTACCACACAAGAGACCATGCTAGAGCCAGGGCACATGCCTTTACCACCATAGTTCAGGACTAGTATCCGCTCTTCATGGACACCTTCTTCTCCAAAGGCAGACTTTAATCTCCCATCAGTACAGCATAACACATGGTCAGGATCCCTGTGGGCCACACCTGGAGCCAAAGGAGACTTTGTATATTTGACACAAAGGGACTGGCCAGAAGACCTGCATGATCCCCAGGATAATCTATATTACAGGATGATGTGCATGTCTCAGGAACAGGATGGTGGTTGGAGTTCAGCTTTTGTTTAAACCTTTACCAGAAAAGGATGAGGAAGCGAAGGAAGAGAAGGAAGAAGAGGAGGAGGAGGAGGAGGAGGAGGAGGAAGAGGAGGAGGAGAAGGAAGAGGAGGAGGAGGAAGGAAGAGAAGGAGGAGGAGGAGAAGGAAGAGGAGGGAAAGGAGGAGGAGGAGGAAGAAGAGGAAAAGGAGAGGTGTGTTGCTGCATGAAAAGAAGGACAAGTGACAGCAACTGCCTCGTTTCTTTGAGCTTCATGGCCTTTCAAGGGCTTGAAGATCTGGCTTCAAAAGATACCTAAGGTTTCCTGGTGGAGCATGGCAGGAGATTCTCTGCCAGCAATAGAAATAGAAGCAACAGAGAGAAAGGAGGACATGGCCGATGTGTGTACTATGACCATCCAGGAGTTGCCACCAAACCAGCCTGGAGGCATCACTCTTCAGCAACAGTTGAAGACCCCAAGGTCCTTATCTTATACCTTAGAGCCCTTTGGTGGATACTGGATTTTTTTTCCTGTGGACACAGGGAGTCTTGGTGATATCCAAAGCTCGTAGAGGTCAAGGCCAGACTGAGGGCTGCATCTTTCAGGCATGTCATTCACCTACACTCCAAGTTGATTTTCAGCACCATGCAAAGGCCCAGCAAGGGTTCTGGGGGGAAAGAGCTGGACACATTGAGGCCACATTATAGAGCTCATTCAAACTCACCCTTCCCTAGCAGGGCAAATCCAGAGACTTCAGTTCCTAGCAAGTGTCTGCAATACAGCCATTTAAAAGGCCAGCCTCAAAGTCCTTTGCCCCAGCACAATTAGGCTGGAGTTTTCTATCTCCTTGAATAGAGAATAGAAATAGGTCAGATGAAATGGAACTATACACTTCCTTAACCATACAACTTCCCAACACTCAATGTTCTGGTCCCAATTAGTCTGCTCTGACTAGCAATAAAGAAGATGGCCTTATTGACAGGAGGGAGTAAAAATTCAAGCATGGAGTTACTGGAGTTTGATGAGTTGGGACCTGATAAATATACAGGATCTTTCTGGATACCAGGAGTCCAGTATCCTGAGCAGTGGACAGTTTGTTGTCCCCATGATTTGGGGCAGGGTCTTGGAGCTGGGTAATGAATGGTGCTAAAGGCATTGTCACAAGAAGAGATTTATCATGGGTCAAACAGTTACTTGATTGTAGATTGCCAGGTTGTAACCACAGCCATAGAAGAACCTCAGTTCGATGGTGCTTGAAGTCCTACATTGCCCCTATGCCCAATAGTGGGTCCCAACTCTTCTATTCGCAAATACTCACTTGACTGCCTCTTCAGTCCGTTCAACCTGGATGACTGTCTTCATCTAGCCAAGAACTGTTTGAATACATGTGTGTCCAAGCTGTATCTACTTCAGAATGGCCCAGGTAGATATGCATCTTCATGTTGTGTGTGTGTGTGTGTGTGTGTGTGTGTGTGTGTGTGTAGAGAGAGAGAGAGAGAGAGAGAGAGAGAGAGAGAGAGAGAAACATCCACGTTGTGGCAGAGGACAACCTTGGCAATCATTCCTCAGGTGATATCAACCTTTTTTTATGAGATAGAGTCTTTCATCTGCATGGAACTCACCGAGTAAGCCAAGCTGACTGGTCAGTAAGCCCATGAATCCAGTTACCTCTGCTTCTCCAGCACTAGAATTATAAGTATGTACCACCATACCTGACTTTAGTTTTAGGTGAGTTGAGGGAGGAATGAGCTCAGGTCTTAACACTTGAAAGGAAAACACTTTACTGATCAAGCCTATCTCTCCAGCCCTAACGTTTTCATTCTTCTGAGAGCTGGTATAGGCTTACAATGTTGTAAGGCATTTCACCAAATTATCTGACAATCCTACAAGGAAGGTTGGTTACTCTCCCATCTGACAGATGAAGAGACTATTTGTTTCTCAATATATGATGATTTGGAAAGACAGAAAATCACCAGTCCATGCAGATATCAGTGTAGTCCAAAGCCAGGCCAACCTGTTTCTGCCTGGGTCCTATTTCAGATGCTTTTTTTTCTGGCTTGAATCTTTGCAAGTTGTTTTTACTCTTTCTCTTGGGTTTCAACTTGCTGTTCAGGATTTAGTCAACTATGGGTATATTCATCTGGAAGGAGGGGACTTTTAGACCCACAGCCCATCTTCCATGTTTGCTTTGGTTCTGACTGTATGGCTCTTTTCCACATGAACCACCCATCACTGACCCTTCTTTATCTCTGTTTCTGCCTTCTAGGAGCCTTTAAGGTGTTCCTCCACAAATCGGACTTGACTTCCCACAAAGCCTATCTCACCATAGCTTACAGGGTGCTGTGACGATTCCGTTCCCCAAAACAACCCTCACCCATTTTGCTTACCTCACCAAGCTCTTTATAATTCATCGAACTATCTACCAGTCTCCACCTTTCTCTCCCAACAATTTCATTCTCTAATTCACAAAAAATCACTGCATCCTAGCATTCAGGTGAAGTCATGCATAGAGTTTTAGTATTTTCTTTGGGATTTGGAGAAAACACTTCTTAGAGGCCCAACCACCCTCTGGGTTTTAAATAATATTCTCATTTACATTTTCACAAGGCCCAAGTCATTTCTTGAAGACTATGAAACCATACTGATGTAGTCATAACTATTTGCTAAGGACTATGTCCTAAGTCCTGTGTAGAATGCTAGGGCCAGACTGCATGTGCCACTTGATCACATCTTCTTTGCCTAGTCTCAGGAGAGCTCCTGATGGGCAGACTCCCAGTAGCCCATAGGCTTCATCTGATACAGTGAACTATCTTCATGGCTCACGATACTCTTACAATATTGCAGTTGTGCACATCACAATCCTCTCTCTCACCTGCTATTAATGCAGAGACCAAATCAAGAGTGTGTTTCCCAAGTCTTGCAGTGAGGAGCATCCCATAAGTCAAAGCAATACAGGCTGAAAGCAGCTTCTTACAGCTGGAGCCTAGCTTAGCTACCTCCTCAGACCGTGCTCCCTGCCCTACACCTGCTCCCGGCTTTGTTACTGTTGTTGAGACCATATGGGGACAGAACAAACAATAGCTTGGGTCAGGCAGTGTTAGGAGGGCAGACCTCGTAACAGTGAAGACCTCGTAACTAGGGAAGATGCACCACACAAGACAATTAAGTTATACAGGTACCAAAGGAATCCAATAATTTAGTAGGGAAAAAATGGGTAGAATAACAAATGAGCCAAGAAATTGATGCACAAATATTTGATTATTTTCAAGGTTTACCAATTCTAGAAGTATATAGTGAGGTACTTTGGAACAATATTTTGCAATGCCTGGGATTGACCAGGCAAGTGTGACTTGGGATCCAGCAGACAAATCTCTCCCTGACTTCCTCTTAAGAACACTTACCATATATTTAGGGCTCTCCTGGGTCACGCAGAATATTCTCCTCACCTCAAAGTCCCCTTTTTACCATAGAAGAAACACCCAAAGGCTCCTGGTGTTACAACTTGGATGTTTCAGGGGGACCATGATTCATCTTACCACATCTCCTAAGTTCTGCAGGAAAGTGGTTTTAACTCAGCCTGACACAAAGTCAGACTATCAAATGAGAGGAAGAACAGAAGGAGGTTTTTATTCTCAAGAATGCATAATAGGGTCTGGGGAGGTGGCTCTATGGATAAGAACTTACTGCATTCATGAGGACCTAAATCTGAATCCACATACTCCACATGAAAGGCCTTACAAGGTCATGCACTCACCTGTAACCCCAGTGCTATGAGGACAGACAAATCACTGGGGCTTGTTTCCTGCCAGCTTAACTCCAGGTTCAGGGAGAGACCCTGCCTTAAGGGAATAAGGTGGACAGAGATAGAGTAGGCTATCCAAAGTCCTGCTCTGGTCTTTGTGTAGTCATGTACATGCACATACATGCCTTGTGCACACACACACACACACACAACACATGCATATACTCACACATTTGCACACAAATTAAGGTGGCTATGATCACAGAATGGAAGAGGTATTGGAAATACTAGAGGAAGTAGAGAAATTGATACCTTCAAACAATATAACTATAAACTGTGCAGCTACTGTGAAAAACGGATAAATTAAGCACAGACTTATTGTGAGATCCAATAATGTCATTCAGAGGGTCTTCAGATATGCATGTAAAAATGCTCACAGCAGCCAAAAGATGGTGTGCTGGTTAGTTTTATGTCAACTTGACACCAGGTAGAACCTCAATTGAGAACATGCCTTCATAAGATCAGGCTGTAAGCAAGCCTGTAGGGCATTTTCTTAAGTAGTGATTGATTAGGGAGAGTTCAGCCCATTGTGGGTGGTTCCATCACTGGGCTGGTGGTCCTGGGCTCTATGAGAAAGCAGGCTGAGCAAGCCATGGAGAGCAAACCAGTAAGCAGCAGTCCTCTGTTCCCTCTGCATCAGCTCCTCCCTCCTGGTTCCTGTTCTGCTTGAGCTCCTGTCATGACTTCCTTTAATGATGAACCGTGATGTGGAAACATAAAATATATAAACCCTTTCCTCCCCAATTTGTTTTGGTCATATTTTCACCACAGCAATAGAAACTCTAAGATACATGGAAACAAAAAATCAGCCAATAGGTGAAGTGATGAAGTGGTGATTAATCCAAGTCACTCTAACTTGACTGGTTTATAATCTCCTAAGAAATTGAGGTATACCATTTGGGAATGTCTACGATGATGTTTCCAGAGAGGATTAGTCAAAGGGAGAAGACCTACCCTGAATATGGGTGACTCTGTCCTAAGGCTGGGGGCTTGGATAGAATAAGATGACAAAGAGAAAGTCAGTTCAATGCCACCATTTCTCTCGGTCTCTGTCTCTCTGCCTCTTCCCCTTCTCTCTCTCTCTCTCTCTCTCTCTCTCTCTCTCTCTCTCTCTCTCTGCCTCCCCCCTTTGCTTCCTGGCCCTTTGGTTAATTTCCCCTGTCAAAATGGGGAGAGTCCTCTGAAACCATGAGCAGAATAAATAATTCCTCAATTTAAATTCTCCCTGTAACATATTTTTCCAGTGACAAAATAATTCAAATGAATGGGTAAATAAAATGTGATACACCCATACAATGGAATAAGATGCAGCAATAAACAAGAAAAAAGAACATGCACTGACAGTGGACCTTGAAAACACTATCTTATGTGGGAAAAAACAGGCACATATATTGAATGATTTTGTTTATATGAAATGTCCAGAAGAGTCAAATTCACAGAGACAAAGCAGATGAGTAGCTACCAGGGGCTATGTGGAGGAAGGACTGAAGCATAATAGTACTTTCTTTTATGAAAATGAAAGGGTTCTAGAGCTAAAGTGTGGTGATGGATGCTCAGTATCATGAATGTACTAACCACCCTGAACTGGATACTCCATTCTAAACATCCCAAGAAATAAAACATTCAAAGAATAGACTTAGGAATCAATGGCTTCTGGAAATGAGTCAGCCTCATGGAAAGACAAGCGCCCATATCTAGAATACTCCTTTTGAGCAGGGGAGACTTCAAAACACAATACACTCAGTTCCATGCACACTCCACCATCCTGCTCACTTCTACAGTGAATACTCACATAATATAAAATATATAAATGATATTTTTATTGGGTTTAAAATTTTAGAGCCAAACCATAGAGAAATCACAAAAGACCATTATGGTAACAGAGTGAATATAAATGTTATGGACCTTGACAATACAAGAATAATTATTTAACAAGAGTTGGGCATGGACAGGAGACACAGAAGAAAATGTAACTGTACTTATTTCTTTATTTTTCAAAGGAGAGATCAATATTTCCAAGCCAAAAGGAATAAGTTGTGTTACAGGAATTCTGTTACTGGTCCACTCGCCAATTGAAAGGAGCATTTTGGTCCAAGAGGTGGGATTTTCATTGAGAATGTACATAACAGATAGATAAGGTGGGGCCAGGGATGCACAGGCCCTTGGGAATGAGGAATGAGGAGCAAGCAGTGGAAATAGAGAGGCTGGTTACTCGGTTCAGATTCTCCACTGTCTTGTGATAATTGTGCATGGATTTTACTGAAAATAAATGGTAATCATTTGACTTCCATTATCAAAGTTGAGGAACAGAGATATAGCATGTCATTAGAACATAAAAGAGTAATTGATAGGAGGTCTAAAGATCCCTTGATTGTAAAGCTCAGTGAGGGACAGTAGGGCAAAACTATAAAGTGTTCCATTCTTCAACTGCATTAGTGGGGAAGCAACAGATTCCATACTGTAAAGGCAGTAACTCAAGCAATGGAGTTAGAATATTTAGAGTTTGATTGTGGGACATCTATTCTGATGAGGTGACAGAGCCCCTCTGTATTAGCTACTTCTCTCACTGTTGTGAACACATAACCAACAAAAGTAACTTAAAGTAAGAGTGGTTTATGATGGCTCTTGGCTCAGGAGATACAGTTCTTCATGGCAGAGAAGGTATGGAGGCATGGGAATGGGTCTCATGGCCATGGAAGCAGAAGCATAACACATTGGCTTCTCACATGCCATTGACCAGGAAGCAGAGAACTGGACCAGAGAGGGGCCAATCTATAGCCCCCAAGGCTCATACTTATCTATAGCTTTAGAATGGCCAGCTGGTCCCATATACAATCAGTTCCACAACCTTCTAAAATGGCATCATGACCTGTCCAGTGTAAGAAATACTGCATTTTATTTTCTATGATGATTAGTTCACTCTTTGGTCAGTTAATGTGGAGCTGTGTTCTCACCATACACTGCACTCTTAATTCTCCCCAACACCCACCAGTGCATGCTTCCCAGGCAGGTGATGTCATGAAATGAATAGATTACTATGGGTCCTTCCAAAATTCTATAGAGAACAGCCATGCCTGGTTTGGGGGTAACTTATATTGCCATGAGGGAGTTGTGAGTGTTATCTCCTCTCATCACTCCCTCATCTTCCCACTAGGCTCCTCACCTCCCAGCCAGCACATCCTTAAATCTCCTGCACATGTAGAAATGCCACCATCAAGCCACCAGGGCAGAGTGGGTTTGGAAGGAAGCAGGCTCTGAATCAGGCAGTCTGGCCTTTGGCTACTGTAAGAAAAGCCACTGTGGAAAAAAGGGACCGTGTCACCTAAAATTACACGGTGCCTTATTCCTTTTGTAAACCTTTATGGGCTTCTTTTTCTTATTATAAAAGTAATACTGTTTCTTATAATATTTTACTGTACACAATATAAGTAATATTGTTTACTGAAGAGAACACAGAAGGATAAGGAAGGGGATAAAAGTCTCTGACAATCCTACGATCCAGATTTAAACCCTACTAACATGTTGGTGGACTCGGCCACTGATTCAGGAACACCCCTTGACCTGGATCTTATATTGCATCCTGCTTGTTCTGGTAAATGTTATATTGTGAGAATATCTCCAGCTCACTAAAAATTCTTTAAGATTTTTTTTTTTTGGACATCACACCCCAGGGTACCAGACTCTACTTTAGTCAGCAATCTTCTTTTTCACAGCTGACCATTCAACCTATTTTCTTTTGCCCATTCAGTAGCAATCTTTGACCACTGTACAAAGTTAGCCTTGTGGGTCTCTTGGTTGACAGCAACACACACAGGGTGCCATGTGGCCCAGCCTAATTGATGTCCATACCTACATGGGACATCTTCCACAAAGGCAATGCTATTTCTAGAGCTGCAATTCTTTCTTGTCTCTGGCCCTTACTGAAGGTCACATCTTCCGCCCTGGCCCATCTCCCCATGGCTGCATCTGGCAGCACAGCCTGTGGTCTCAGCTGTGTCACTCCAGAAAGCTCTGGACTCCCTCCAAATTCCCAGCCCTAGAAAGCAAATGTGTAGTTATTATACTTCCTATTTTATTGTTCATATGTTTCTTCTTTTCTCTTCTTTTTTAGACACAGTCTAGGTCTCATTCTGTAGCCCAAGTTGGCAACTTTCTGCCTCACCCTCTTGAATGCTGAGGTTATAGGAATGTGTCATCATGCCCATCTTAAAGTACATCCTCTAAACCATGAAAGTCTGGCCTTCTACCCATGCCCCAGGACACCAGGTAACACCTGCCTAATAAGACCCTTCCCTACCTCCTCCTTGCAAAGAGAGTAGGTACCAGGGGAAGCAGAGGGCCAGAGAGACCAGGAGGATGATCCTGAGATGAGGGTATCACACAAGAAGAGTCTGGATCTCTTGTGGGAAGAACAGAGTTTCTCTGCATTCACCCCTCCTCCCATGACTTCTAATCCACCCACTCCAACATGCCTACCTTAGTCCCAGTATTCCAGTGTCTGGCCTAGGGAAGAAGTTGAGGTCTCAGCTCTGTTACTAAATGCTGTGTGCTGTTGGGCAAGTGTCTTTCCCTCTCTGGTCTGTCAGCAGCAGATAGCCTCAGAGGTCCTCTTGGGTCTGCTGGCTGGACCTGAGCCTCATAGGGTATGCTGTCTGTAACAATATACCTGTGCCTTATAGGGAAGCTTCACTCTTTCTCTCTTCCCAGGCCATAGAGACTGGAGGCTGAGCTAAGAGACACACCGCAGCTCTTCTTCTTCATCTTCCCAACCAGGGCACTCACTAGGCGTCAGGTGCAGGAACATCTGGCAAAGGGACAACTTGAGGCCACAGAAGAGAGTGAAGGATTTCTCCACTTCTTGAAACATATGGTGGGAGCCACAGTCATGGGGTACTGGGGCTCTGTGAAAATGTGGAAGCAAAGGTGTTTACAAAGGTAGAAAGCCCTGGGCAAGAAGCCCAGGAGCCAGCTTTCAGAGGCTGCTGCTGGCTTTCCCTGAACATGGTAAGCATCAGTAGGAATGATGACGCCATCGCATCACAATCCCTGTGTGAATCAGGAAATACGAGGCTATAGTGGTGTCAATAAACAGCTGAAGTACCCGAGGATCTGAAGAGGAATGAAATATTTACAACATTTCAAAGCACCACCACTACCACCAAATAATTACTTATTAATAATAATGACTAGGGCTAAAATGTGACTCCACAGAGATAGGGCCATACAGATGCCACATGATGCAGCAGAGATAAACTCACACAGCCTGAAAGACTGCTTCGATGCACAGGTAGCACAGCCCAGATCTAATCACAAAGCATCAGACACCTGAGGCAGAGGGACAGCTGGAAAGCACCTGTAAATGGGACAAAGTCATGAATGCTGAGGCAAGACTGATAAACAAGTCCAGCCTGGCAGACACTCAAAAGACAGGCCAGTGATGGTTGGAAGACGGCTCTGTATGTAAAGCACTTGCCACACAAGTATGAGGACCTGAGTTTGCAGCCTCAGAACTGGTAAAGCCAAAAGCAGTCACATGCAACTGTGATTTTAGCATTCTTACGATGGTGAGATGGAAGGTGGAGACAGGAGAATCTCCGGAAACTCCAGGCCGGCTAGTTAGACACACATATCAGTGAAGGAGATCCTGCCTCAAACAAGATGGAAGGTGAAGGCTGACAACAGGGTCTGACAGAAGGGTCATGGCCACACACACATGTGAACACACACATATACACATAAAAATTTAGTCAGAGATCACACTGCTGATCCTGATCTTAGATCATTTTTTTTAGGAAGGACATTATTGGGAAATTTGGGGAAACTTGGGTGATGTCTGAGGGTCAGATGATGGGGTCACAGTGTAAATCTCCTGATTGTGATGGCCCCCTCTGAGGTAATCCCCAAGTATCCCCTCTAGCGTTTGACTTCTTGTGAAAATATGGTGGCAGACACAGAGCATCTCTTCTGAAATTAGGTCAGGAACCCTCTCTCTCTCCCACTCACCACATCACTCCTCAGTTCCCCCACTTGACCTCAAGCACAAGCAGCCAGCTACAATGAGCCTCAGAGACAGTCAGTGTTGATCAAGCCATTGGCATTGGGAGAAAGCCCTGTGGTGGAGGGTAACTGCTGCTGGTGTGAAATAACATGGAGGGGGAAGTTGTGTTTGGACCAGTGCTATGAGGGGATTCCAATGGATGCTGTTGTCAGGTGGATCAAATCAAAGCCTTTCATACCATATCTGAAACTTTCTATACATTTAGGATTGGTTCCAGATGAAGACATTTATTCAAAAAGAAGAAATGTGTCCATGCTGGAGACTTGGAGGGACCAGGAATGGTTGATCATTGGGACTCAGTTACAGATTGATAGGAGTAAACCACTCTGTAGTTGTTACAGAGTAGGGAGCTGTAGAGGACAGTTATATACTGCATATTTCATAAAGTGAAGAAAGGTTTCAGAAGAATTCACTATGATGACAAGATGGATGTCTGAGGAGATGGACGTATTTAATCTTATTTAAACAAGATACAGTATACATATCAAAACATCATATGGTATTGGATCACTATGGATAATTGTTATATTAAGCCATGTTTAGTAAAACAGGCAAACAAACAAATAAACAATGTCTTCTTTGGACAGGATGGAGGGGATTCAGTATAAAATGAACATGGTGGCAGGGTTCCAAAACATTGTGGTCCCTTTCTTAAGATACTAGCCACACTTCTGCCTTAGACACTTTGTTGAGTCCTGTGGCCTCAGGATAAAGACCAGGCTCCAGCATCTGGCCTCTCTACTTGCACTTGGCTGTTCAGTTTTGTCCTCAAAGAATGCCTCATGGTTCTCAGACTCCCCTGAGGACTCAGGTCCTCCTTGTACCCTCAGCACTGCCCTTTCCCAGCCACAGTACAGTGTGCAGCGCACCGAAAGCAGGGCTGCCGTGGCCATCTGACTGAGCCAGTGAAGACAACTATGTCTTAGTAACCAGCCAGGGTCTGGCAGCATAATGGGTGCTCAGAGCCCAGGGCCCAAGGCCTGACCAAGGAAAGGAGTAGCCACACTGTACAGGGACCAAAACTCAAAGTAGCACAGCCAACAGTAAGTCCTGTTCCCTGCTCCCCAGAAACATCTTCCTGGCCATGGGCCCTCAGACCCCATCAATGCCTTGGAAGGGTCCCCAGGGGATTGCAGGATCAGCAAAGGAGCAATTTGTACTCCAGGAGTGTTAATGAATCCCTGAGCAGAAGAATTAATTACTGTCCAGTGAAATTAGACTTCTCCCTTCCTTTGAGATGCATCTTCTTTTTATTCTTAATTAATTTCTAAAATTATGATGTCAGTGCGAAGTCTAATTTATTTTACTTTTAGTATTATTTCTCTGATAAGCATTTACATTTTATGATGGGTGCCCACCTTACCACCAATTTGTCACATTAGTTCTCACTTCAAGGGGCGGCCTCCGAGCAGCTGAGAAGGTACCGAGGCCTCATGAGAATGGAAGATGTCATTCTACCTGCCTGTTCCCATGGCTTTCCTAGCCCACGCTTGCTATTTTTCCATGATTGTGGCTGCTACAGGGCTCCACTTAAACGCAGCCCAGTGGAGATTGCCCCCACCACACAAATACAGTGGGGATTTCGCACTGATGCTGCAGAGTCCTTCTTGTTCCCTGTTACATGACTGAGAGGATATGAGACTTGAAGTAGATACAGTCCATAACATCTCTGTCCCCTCTACCTCTGACCATGCCCCACCCCACCTCTCCATCACTGACAGCACTCTTGGGAGGGAGGAGAATTAGCTGATGGCAACAAGGAGAAAAGAAGAGTGGTAAGACCCTGATCACATCTTCCTCCCAGCCTTCTCTACCCTCACCCATTCAGTCAGTTACAAGACACTGAATCTCCCTTAGGGACTAAACTGGCTTGAGCTGGTTCTGACATTTTCCTACCAAGGGTTCCAAGTGGTGCAGGTGGGCTGATAGGGTTTGGAGGAAATAGCACTCTGCCTGTTGTGCCCAAGAATGACCTCCCGCCAAGCGACACTGTGTGGGTTCAGAGTCTCAAAATGGACACATCCAATAGGAAGCAACTTAAGATTTCAAGAGTGGTTTGTTTGGACTGAGTTTGGGGGAATACAGTCCACCATGGCAGGAAAGATAGGGTATTAGGAGCATATTGCATTTACAAAGAGGTGAATGCCAATGTTCTATGCATGATCTTTTAAATTAGTTCCAGAAGGCCTGCCCCTGTGTGCTCAGCACCTGGCCCTAGGAATTCTTCCAGGAAGAAGGCTGCTATGCAAGGTGTACGGCTCAAGAGCTCAGGTCTGGATGCTATTTCAACTTCTCTCCCACTCCAGTCTTTGCACGTAGCCTTCTCACTTCACTTACAACAGCAGCATGAGGAAATCGCCTGTGCTTTTGGACATTTGGGCAACTACGGAACATGAATACTGAGGTTGGATCTGGTCCACAGAGCTGTTGCAATAGAGAACCACCAACTGGGTGGTTCACAACAGCCACCTATTATAGGCTCGAAGTCTGAGCCCAAAGAGATCTTGTACCTCTTCTTTAGAGTGATTCCCAGCATTCCTTGACCTGCAACCACATCACTCCCAACCCGTCACCATCATTTCCTCTACATGGAGCTTATCATTACGCATGGCCACATGCTTTGGAAAGTTTCTCCATTTTGATCGAATGGTAGCAGTTTCCTGAAACCAGCCATGGTAAACAGTATTCCAGGCTGGTGTTCCTAGTTCCCTGTAACCCCTGCTCCCTCAGACCCCTCATAATGGTTGGCCATCTGAGATGTTTATCAATCACTTGACACTGTTTAACTGACCACTCACTATTCACTATTCCTAGCAACAGCCAATCTGAGGCCACAGAAGGCATTTTTCACCCTCCTTCTCTGACCTCTCTTCTGTAATTACCCCAACTTGTAACTAGACAGGCTCTGATTCTTAGAGACCCCCTGTACAGATTTTCCCTCATGTAAAAGCCTCCTATTAGGCCACTAATCCTATTGAACTGGGGGCCCACCCTACTCCAATATGACCTTAACTAATTCTGTCCGCAATGTCCTTTTTCAAAATGAAGCCACAGAGGCACTAGGGGTTGAAACTGTAACATATTTTTAGAGGCTACACAATTCAACCCATATGAGAGTTTAGCCTCCTGGGAACCTGACCCACTGTTCCTCTGGAGCCCAGTAGGTCTCTGTTGGAGACATTGGCGGTCTCCCCTCAGGCACTTCCTGCAGCTCTCTCTCCAGTCCTTTTTGGAGAACCCCTTCCCACTCCTCACTGTACCCCCTCGGATGCTTATCTCAGGGACATGAGAACAGAACTCAGAAGATCGCAAACTGTATCTTCACCACAAATCAGATATTTTGAAAAGCCTTTTGATGTCATTTTCATGGAATGTGGAAACTACTGTATTAATTTCATTCTTGTGCTGTTTTCCTCATTTAAAGTTTGTATTTGCCACTAGGTGGAGCCAGGGGAACCCCACAGAAGGGGGGGGGGTGGATTAAAGGAGCCAGATAGATTGAGGACAGCTTGAGAACACAGCCCACAGAATCAAGTAAGCAGGGCTCACAGGGGCTCACAGATACTGAAGTGACAAACATGGACCCTGCATGTCTCTGGGCTAGGTCTTCTGCACACATGCTGCGGTTGTTTAGCTTGGAGTTCTTGCAGGATTCCCAACAATGGGAGTGGGAGATGTCTCTGACTTACTTGGGACCCTTTTCTTCCTACTGGGTTGCCATGTTCAGCCTTGATATGAGGGTTCGTGCCCAGTCTTATTGTATCTTGTTAAGGAATGGTCAGTGGATACTCCTGGGAAGGCTTTTTTTTTGGGGGGGGGAATGGAGGAGTTGAGTTGCTTTTGGGAAGAGAGGTGGGGGAAGGACTGGGAGGAGTGGAGGGAGGGGAAACTTCGGTCAAGATGTAACGTATGATAAAAGACTAAAAGTTAAAAAAAAAGGCTTGTATTTGCTTTCATGTTACACGTTGTTTATTTAGTTGTGTGTCAATTAGTGTCTATTCTCTGAGCAATAAGCACATTAGCAGCTGCAGAGATTGGAATTAAAATATGCAGCTCTGCTGTTGCCTTAGTGAGGAATCAGCACTTCTGTGCCATTTCAAAACATGACCACCTTCTACTTAGCTCTTGTTGCTGGATGCTGGATTAACATCTCCTGACTCTTCACATAGGTATGATGGCTTTGAGATAGGATATTTCTTGTTTCAAAGGAAGATGTAGATCATATTCCTGGGCAGCATTTGAGAGACTTAGTACAAATCAGGGGCTGGCTGGACTTGAAACACATACTGTGTATGGGCAAGCCCATAACCAAGCTTAGCAGTTCACCCAGTTAGGTTGGGGATGAGCTGCCTTCTAGAGGATCAGGTGAAGTCAGCCACACCTAATGGCCAGCTCATGATCACTGGACATTTGACTGAGCAAGAGCACTGTTCACCCTGAGGTCTACACTGCAAAAGAGAGAAGCCCAACCATAACACAGCACATTATTGGTGCCTTATGAACTATAATGAACCAGGCGCAGGGCCTGTGTGGGTTCATCTTGTGACTGGGAAGGCTTGAGAGGAAAGGGATCGGTGAAAGAGAGCCTTCGGGTGGAGCCAGAGCCTACTCACGACCCAGCCAGGCCTAGGACCGAAGGTCTAATAACTATGAACCTCACAGCTATGGATAGGTGGAGCAACCATGAAACCCCAGTTTAAGAAGAGCTTGTTCAGAGCCCAGTGACGAGAGCAGAGAGGGCAGTGTTTTCTGTTTCTCTGTTCCTAACATGCTACTCCACTGATCTCAGCATAAGACCACTTTTGTTCCTTCAGTGTAAGCTCAGTACATGCTTGCTACCAGCATGCATCCCTTCATTCTGTCTACAGTCTCCTGGGAGCTGGAGAGATCGCCCTGGTCCCTTCATGGGAGGAGAGCTCTCAGTTGTGGTGATACTGTGTTCCCCAAAATATTGTGCACCCTAATAAACTTATCTGGGGTCAGAGAACAGAACAGCTACTAGATACAGAGGCCAGAAAAAGGTGGCACACATCCCTTTAATCCTAGCATTCCAAAGACAGAGATACATCTGGATCTCTGTGAGTTCAAAGCCTCATTGGAAACAGCCAGGCATGGTGACTCATGCCTTTAATCCCAGGAAGTGATGGCAGGAAGCAGAAAGGTATATAAGGTGTGAAAACCAGGAACTAGAAGCTGTTAAGCTTTTAGGCTTTTGAGCAGCAGTTCAGCTGAGATCCATTTGGATGAGGACTCAGAGGCTTCTAGTCTGAGGAAACAGGGTCAGCTGAGGATTGGCGAGGTGAGGAAGCTGTGGCTTGTTCTGCTTCTCTGATCTTCCAGTGTTCACCCCAATACCTGGCTCCTGGGTTTGTTTTTTATTAGTAAGACCTTTTAAGATTTGTGCTACACTCAGTAGTCAATATGACTACATGACTGTGAGGCTGCCCAGATCACAAGGCAAGGGAGCACCTGGCTAGGAATATAACTTCTTTCTCACTGCTAAAATCAAAAAGGAAGCACCTGCTGTGTGACCTCCCAGTAGATTCCCTCACCTGCCAAGGAATAAAATGAGGGAGATAAAGGACCTCGAGGAGGTTTTAAACACTGAGAAACTAGGGCTCAGACAACTAAGATGATGGAACTGTCACCAGACTGAGAAGAGAGGACCCTGTCTACGTATGAAAAATAATCAATCTGGTGGCAAGGCAGTGGAAGCAGAGTCCTCAGCTGGAAGGCCCGAGACCTCAGACATGAGGGCTAGGGTAACAGAAAACCAGAAGCAAAGCTCTCGGCCTCTGTTGCAGGCCCTAAACACCTGCACCCCTGTCCCCTGAGTCACTGCCATGGAGCTACCAGGCCCTTTCTATAAGCTCACCTCCTGTTGCTTCTCATCCTCATGAACCAGCACCTTGAATGCTTACTGGATACTCTTGTGCTTTGGGCTCCTGGATGCAGCTGCTGTCCCCTTTGCCCAGGATCCACTCACCTGCTCAACCCAGCCCTGTTCACTTTCAAATCTCTTGCTGGTCTGTCCCCTCGGCTCTTATCTCAGGGCTGTTCTGCCCTTGTTGGTTCCCCTCTAGCTAAGAAGTCCCACGTACATCCATGATGCTCTTGAACTCCTGAAGGAAGCTAAGAGGGGTTTTATATTGTCCATTGATGGGTTTTAAGGGCCAAGCACAAAGCTAATATTTGGAAGGAGGTTCATCCTGACTTAGGCCCCAGAAAGGCCAGTAGAAAAGACTCAGAACTAGAGGCCCCCAGGAGGGACGGTTCTGAGCTGCTGGATGCCCAGGGACTCCCATCTACAATAAAGATTCCAGGCTGGAGAGGTGGCTCAGCCATTAAAAGCTAGGCTCACAATCAAAAACAAAATAAAGATTCCTGCACCTACTATACCATGATATGCCTAGGTCCCTAGGGACTCCCCGACTCTTGAGATTAGCAAGCCCCCAGGAATCCATGTTGCCAGACAGCAGAGCTCAAGTTACCCATGAAAGAAGGGTGCAAGCCCAGGAGGCATCAATGTTGACCTAGCTCTTCCCACAACTTGGGTGGTGATCCTAGTGAAGTGGTTAGACAGCTGACATAATCTAGAATCATCTAGGAAGAGTCTCAATGAGGTATTGTCTAGATCAGGTTGGCCTGTGGGCATGTCTGTAGGAGATTGTCTTACTGTGTTAATTGATGTGTGAAGACCCAGCTTGAAAGTGGGCAGTACAGTTCCCTGCTTTGGGGTGTTGGACTGTAAGGGTGGAGAAAGCTAGCTGAGTACTAAGCATGTAAATATTCACGTCTCTGTTTTTGACTGTGGCTGTGACTAGCTGCTTCAAGTTTCTGCCCAGACTTCTCAATAATAATGGACCGTAATCTGGAATTCTTTCTCCCCGAAGTTGCTTTATGTGAGGACATTTTGTCACAGTGACAGAAATGAAACTAGAACACCTGGTAAGTTCTCATTCCATTCAAAATGCCCACCTTCCCATCTGGACAAAAAGGGCATGGTTGAACCACTGGTTTTCAACGGGGGTCCCTTGGAGCTCTAGTGTTTCCCAAGTGGTCTCACAGCAAGAAATGAGGCCCAGAGATGGGAATTAAAATATGCAGCCCTGCTGCCTTAGTGAGGAATCAGCACTTCTGTGCCATTTCAAAATATGACCACCTTCTACTTAGCTCTTGTTGCTGGATGCTGGATTAACATTTCCTGAGGTAATGTTACTGAAATGGATTCTTCAGTAATCAGGACCCTGGATGCCCATCTCAGTCTGCCTTTGCACTCTTTTAAAATAGGGTTCCAAATCTCAGAAACACCCAGAAAACACTGGACTGAACACTGGCTAGGACCTAGAAGATGGGAGCCTTACCAGCTCTGGGCCTTGGTCAGACAGTCTAATTCCTCTGGGCTTCACTTACCCCCTATCTAATGGGGGACTAGATAAAGTGCCTCACAAATACTTTCTCCATCTTGTAGCAGCAGAAATGTCCTGAGAAAGTATGAAAACCAACTGGGAAAGGTGGGACGCCGAGGTCTGTGGAGGGACAATTACCATCACACACAATATAACACTCTAACGGCAGGATCACTTATATTAGAATAGACATTATGGCACATGGTTCCATCAAATGAATATAATAGACTTGTTTTATATTACAATGCACACTGTAATTACACATTTCAATAATTCCTTCAACACATTACATAGACACATTCTGAAGTAATGGAGTCTCATAACCATATATAACAACTTGCCTGGAGGGAAGGATGCTGAGGGTGGTGGCAGAGGCCTGAGTGGGTAGGGAGAACCATAGTCTCCCAGACCTGTGTACATGGCTTCTGGCTCTCATCTCCAGAGGCTCTTCATAGAAGGCCTACTGCCAGTACTTGCCTGCCTGGCCAATATTCCCCTCTCTGACATCCACAGTCTTTGTAGCACTCCTTCAGGGATGGCAGCTCATGACTTCCCAAACCAGGTATTCAACATTCCCTGTCACTGCTACAGGAACATGACACATTACCTTGAAATTATTTGATCATTCATGTTCACTATTTAAAGCATGTTAGATTTCCACGGCTATACGGTCATCTGAGATTATCACCTAGATATGTCAGATAGCATGACCTTACTGTCCTATCGTCTTAGGGAGGCAACTGGCATGGGTTTCACCAAGCACTAGGTAAGGGTTGTTTTCTTGCAGTGCAGTGATGTCATGGTTTTAATGTGCAATGTGCCTCACAGGCTCCAGTGTTTGAATGTCTGGTCCTCAGCTGGTGCAGATATTTCAAGAGGCTATGGAGCCTTTGGGGTGTGGCTGTAGTTTGAGGTGGATCACTAGAGGCTGGCTTTGAAGGTTCTACTTGCTTCTGCTTCTGGTCTGCACCATGTGAACAAGTTGCTACCACAAGCTCCTGTCATTATAGACGACATCTTCAGCTACCATACCTTCCTCTCCTGATGAACTGCACCACTTGAAACCACAAACCCAATACACTTCTCCCATAAGCTTCTCTGGCGTTTTGTGACCAGACAAGAAAGCAGCTAATCCAGGGGAGGATTGGCTTGCCATCCTTCCCAGCTTCTCAAGGTCACCTGCATTCCTTGACTCCTGGCATTGCCCTCCACCATGACCATGCCCCTTATCCCTCTTCCAAATGTCACAGCTCTCTCTGACCCAGGAAAGGTTTTCCTCTCTACAGACTCTGTTTAGACTGGGCCCACCTGGGTAAGACAGAAACTCTCCAAGTCAAAGTCTGGAGTCTGGATCACCTCTACACATGCTGGTTTGCAAACAAAGAATATTTCCAGTTCCAAAGAAACACGGCAGGTGTGGGCATCTTAAAGGGCCACTGTTCTGCTTGCCACAAGGACTGTTTTATTATTATATAATATCAAAGAGGCTGCGAACTCCTCTTCATCAATTGAAAGGTCATAATACCAGGGCTGGAGAGGTGGCCTAGGGGTTATGAGCAACCACCTGTAACTCCAGTCTCAGGGATTCTAATGCCTTCTTCTGGTCTCTACAGCACTGCATACACATGATATATATAGATTTCATGAAGGCAAAACACTCATATACATAAAAATTAAAATCCAAACCACTACTCAATATGATTAAATATGACAACATAAGATGTAGTTCCTGGCATATATGTTCAATGGATGAAAAAAACAAAAAAACAAATCCAGTAAACTGATACCTAATCAACTTTGCTCAGAATCCTCTTGAAGCAAGGCTTGGGAAATGATCACCAGAATGCCAGAATACTGATAAGTCATGGGCAGAACAAGACAATTTGCTTATCTCAATGCTACGTCTTTGCTAATACAGTCAAATTGTCAATGGAGCTTTAGATACCTTCTTTGGTCTCAGTTAACGTAGCTGCTTGTAGATGAAAGATAATAATGAGGGTTGGAGGGATAGGACTGTCTTTTTTATACAAGGGAAAACTGTGATTTATTTAAACAATAGATGCCTAGAGGTGATGCCTGGGTGAGCCTTTTGGTGTCTGTGGTAGTTGGGCTAAAGATTCGGGAGATGAGCATTTTAGAACAGAAATGTGTACACACAGTCTAGAGTTTCAGGCTATTTCAGGGCCCGTGAAGAGGGTGGTGAGACTGGTACCATATGGATGGGCTAGGGACACCACCAAAGATGGATGGGAGATGTAGGAAGCCATGTCACACTGGAGGGCCAACTATCAAAGAAGGATGTCTGGAGTGGGAGACTCATTGGTTTGCAGTTCAGTTCACCTCGAATCTGCAGAAACCAGGTAAGGGGCGGAAGGTAGGAAGACCCAGAAGAAGAATGTTGCCTTCTCCTATGCTCCACCCATCTTCATGCCAGGGGCTAAAAGGATTGGCAAGAGTAGAAGGAAGAGGAAAGAGTAGAGGGAGGTCAAGGGTGAAAGAGATTCAAGGCTTGTAAGAAGAATATGCCAAGGATGGCTTTCCCAGAGTGCATCATGAAGACAGGAAACACCCAAGGAGTGAAGCCACATGGGCAGGAAAGAAGAACATGCTCTTAAAGGTTGAGGCCAGGAGCACTAGGATCACTCCCTGAGGGCAGTTGATTAAGGACCTGAGGGCAAAAACAATCCTTCCTGGGCAGCTGCTTGGCTACCATTCTGTTTCTAGAAAGGAAGTACCTAAAGCCGTCACTAGACCACCCTACGACACAGCCCAGAGGTGTTGACATTTGCAGGTGCCAAACAAGTCTTAGGACCCACCTTTAGGTTTGAGTTCTCTACTGCATAGGCTCCCTCTCCTGCTAGCACATGCCCTGCAGTTACAAACAGGATCAGAGATTCTGGGTCCTCGTGGCTATAGGGCTGGCCTTCTTGGAGATGTTCCAAGGCCTCTACCTGCCCTCCGACAGGCCTCATCTCCATGTTTATATGTTTGTGTGGGTACACAGGTATATATGTACATGGAGGCCATAGACAATGCTGGGGTATCATTCCTTAGTTATCTTCCACATTGTTTGTTGAGAGGGTCTTATTGGTCTGAGGTCATTGACTAGGTTAGGCAAGAACAGGGATCTGCCTGTCTTTTCCTCCCCAGTAATGCTGGAATTAGAGGTGCAAGCCACATGCCCAGCTTTCTGTGTGGATTCTGAGCACCCACAGCCTTTTAAAGCTCTGTCTTCTCCCTAGACCAGCTGTTCTCAACCAGTGGGTCACAAAACAGATATCCTGCATATCAGATATTTACATTATGATTCATAATAGTAGCACAATTACAGTTATGAAGTATCAACAAAAATAATTTTATGGTTGGAGGTCACTACAACATGAATAACTTTATTAAAGGGTCACAGCATTAGCAAGCTTGAGAACCACTGGCCTAGACTTTCTCCTTCATTCTATGAATACAGTCACCACAAGGTGTCTAGTGATCTCCCCAAGAATGCAAAGATCTCAAACCTGTTTGCATCCAGCCTGTGTGAAGCACTCAGCCACATTCCCTCCCCTGGATCCCCTGGGAGCCTACAGGCCTCTCTATGTTAGAGACCAAGACTCCGGGCAGCTGTATCACTTTCTCTGAGTTATCAAACTTCGTAAATTCAGATACCTGGCACAGTCGACTTCGGGATTTATGATTAGGCAAAACCCCCTGAAACATGTGTTAATTAACTCACAGTAGGGGCCTGGTACCGCTCAACCGCAGGATTTACAACTAAGATAAACCTTCTAAACAAATGTTAATCAACTGGCTGCAGGGCCTGGGACCAAAGCGACCTCCCCCTGACCTGCCCTCAGGAATTTACACTCTCCTCTCCTCGCTTTCCCTGCTTCCCTTCCCCCTCCTGAAAGCCCTATATAAGCCTCAGAATCAATTTAATAAACGGAGTCTTGACGACTTAGACTGACTCTTGTCAATTATTATTATTCGCTTGGCTCCATTCTCTTCTCTCCCCATGGCTTTCAGGTGTTTCTCTGTCTCGAGACCCACGAATAACTCGGCCCGCAGGGCGGGCACATCTCTACACAGGGTCTTTCCTCTGCCTGGAGAACTCTTTGCCATCCTTATTCCAACAGGTTGGGAGCTGGCATTAGTCACCTCACTATAAAGTTCTCTCCCCATGGTCTGAGCCAGACACAGCAGCCTGATGCCCTCCCATTACCCCCTCACCCCCAAGGCATAGAGTGCCCTGCCTCACCCCTACCTTGGCTTCCATGTGAGTACACTCCAGCATGGACCCCTCGGCAGCTTCCAGCCATCCCATGCCCACACCCACCTTATCCAGACTTCTTCCCTGCTATTTGCCAATGAAGTCACCTGCCTCCTGTTTGACAACCCTACCAGTGTTGCTATCAAGACTCTAAACAGCAGGCAGATACAAAAGAGGGGTAATCATCAGGGAAGCCCATAAACACAGAAGGTAGACAGAATAAAGACTGAGCCCCAATCCCAAGTAAGAGTCAACCAGCAAGGGAAGCAGGGTGAGAGCATGCTAGGTAGGCATGGGCAGCATGTGCTAAGGTCTGGGGGCTGGAAAGAAAAAAAAAACTGTATGAAGATAGAACACAGGAGCCCCGGGGCCTGCATGCCATGTCATAGGTATGATAGAAGGTCCTACTGGGGTTAAGCAGAGGCTGACACAACCAGCTTTGTGTGGAGACTTGCAGTGTGTGGTGACAGTTGGGCAGCATCAGTGTGGATATGGGGAGCTCAAGGGTGAAGCCACTGCACAAAGTGGTCCAGGTGAGAGCAGATGGGTCTCTTAGAGGAAGTGATGGCTTTGGGGATCAAGTGGACCCAATGACATATGGGGTCTAGGGAGTAAGGGAGCCAAAGATATGAGGGCCACTAGCTTAAGCTACTACATGGAAGAAGGAGCTGCGGTAGAGGAGCTACTCCAGAGTCTGGCCAGTCTGGTCTCACAGTGTCCACTACACCTGCTGAGGAACCTGAAGTTTGCTCAAGAGCCCTGAAGCCTAGAGTAAGACATTGGCTCTCTGGGTCTGTCCACAGCCACCCACCTGACATCTGACATCACAGGTTGGGGGGACCTGTCTGTGGTGAGGTAAGCTGCCTCGCTGCTGGGGCAGAGTCTGGGCTTCTCAAGGGACAGGATGACTCATTGCGATAATTGAATTTTTGAGTTAGACTTAAAATACGGCCAAGATTGAAGAGGTAATCTGGCAGGGCC
Source organism: Peromyscus aztecus (assembly GCA_902168405.1). NCBI lineage: Eukaryota > Metazoa > Chordata > Mammalia > Rodentia > Cricetidae > Peromyscus > Peromyscus aztecus. Next base: position 8,245 of record CABHPQ010150639.1, on the reverse strand, counting down.
AGGTTCCCGAAGGCAGGCTTCTTGGCCTCTACAATACCAAGACCTTATTAACAAGATCACTCTTTCTCCGTTCATGGCTCATTTACAAGCAGTTCTCAGGCCTGCTGTGTCAAGGAATTCAATTGTGGGTCTCTGAGCCCCTGCCCTGGCCACTCAGGACATTGTGCCAGAAAGTGTCGGGGAGAAATGCTCATAATGCCGAGGAATGGTGACAGTTTCTTCCAACAGATGACATTCTTGGGAGAAAGATCCAGAAGGCAGGATCATTCAGAGAGCAGATTCTAAAAGACTCAGTTTCCTCTGAGGTGAAATGTGCAGGGGTGCAGATACAGAAGGTGACTGATAGAAAGCTATTGCACCTTGGGTTTCATGGTGGGGCAGAGACAGAACATGTGGGTGGGAGAAAGACATTGAAGGCCACTCCCAAGGTAGAGCGGGTAGGAGGCCCAGCCTGTCCCTTTTTTGTCTGTATATATTTAGCCTTTGCAGCTGAGTCTCTCAGGTGCAGCTGCTCAGGCACACGTGGTGATTAATTTCCCCAACGGGAAATTGACGCATTTTTTTTTGATTACTGCTTCAGAGCCTCCTGAATTCAGCTGCTGGTAAAATTAACTCACCAGGGACAATGAAGCATTTTCCAAGGTCCAAACTGTCCTTATTTGCAGTTTGTTCTTGGCCCTCATCCAGCCAAAACAAACCAGCATGCTCCCCCGCCTCCCAGACGAGGGAGGGCCTCCCCTAGCCCAAGTCTGGGAGTATTTTAGGCTACAGAATAACATCACAGTTACTTTGGACGCCTGTGTTGCTGAAAGACTGTGGGAGACCTGAAGTGAGGTACCCCTGGGCTCCCAGATATTCTGCCCTGCAGGGTCTGCACCACAGGTTTAGTGACCAGAGGTTCCAAACCCCAAGCTCATGCCCTAGCCAATGACCAAGCTCATTTCTCATGGGCAATGTGCTAAATGTATGCCAGGCAGGGTAATACTGTTCACCATAGATACACCTGAACCCAGGTCTGGCATCCAGCCTGGTCTGGTATTCCCCATGATCTTGTACCAAACCACTGTTCACACACGCACTTGTGCATATCTGACACGCACCTGAGGCACTCTAGACAGCACTTCCAAAACAAGCCTGAGTCCAGCCACCGAGACACTGAAGAAGAGATGTTGATTTAGGACAAGACTCTTATTGTTCCGCTAACTTCAGTTTATACAGCTTAAGACACCAGGATTGGGTGGAAAGCTAACTCCCACTGAACAGGTGTGCAAACTAAAGGCAGAAGCATGGAGCTGGGGACTAGAAGCCAGGTCTGCTGTTCTCCTCAGCAGACAAGCTTCTTAGGAAAAGGGGTAACTTGTTTAGAAAGGAACCCCACACAAGGCAGTACCTACATCTGCTTTTCACACACTGGCACATCAGAAGATGATGCAGCTGTACAGAAGAGAGCAGATGACAGGAGCCATGCAGTTAGAGGCGGGCCCAGCTGAACAGATGGAGGCAGAGAGCAGGCACCTGGGCTTCAGCTCTCTAGCTGAGCAGTTGAGGCCCCTGACAGTTGCCTTGTTGGGTAGCTAAGGGGCAGCAGGGGAAGGCAGTCGGGAGTCTGGAAGGAAGGGAAGAATGGCAATTCCAACTGCCAGCACAGCCAGCACCACTGTGTGTGTGTGTGTGTGGGGGGGGGGGGCTGGAAGGGAGGGAGGGGGAAGAGCTCAGGGAGGATTAGTAAAAAGGAAGGATCCCAGCAGAGACTGGAAAGGGGGCAGGGAGGAAGACAATGCCTAGAATCAGGAGTCTGAGGATTCCAGCATGGGAAAAGATTTCCAAAGGACCACTCAAAGCTGGCTAGGACAAGAAGAGGCAGAGAGAGTCTGTGCCCAGGCTGAGGCTTGGAAGGACAGTAGGGGCATCTTAGGCTGAGACAGTCAGCTGGCCTGGAACCTGCCAGAGCAAGGAGGCAAGAGGAGAGAAGAGGGAAGAGTGGCAGCAGCCAGACCTGGGGGCTGTGTGATCTCTGCCAGGGGCCTGGCCTGGCATCAGAGAGCAGTAGGAAACTGCCAACATGGCAGGGGGGGAGTGTCTGGTCAGAAGCATGGTCTGAATCTGTACCTTGGCTGCTTTAGAGAAAGGAGGGAGAAGATTCAAGAAAAAGGAACCGAAGACTAGAAGGGAGTCTAGAGATGGGAAAGGCAGAGAGACCAGAGAGGAAAAAGGACCTCCCAGTGGTCAGAGCAAAGAGATGAGGTAGCAGGCAAGGTGGAAGGATGGAAGATGGTAAGAAGCAGCATGTCAGCATGATGGACTCTTTTTGAAAGAAAAGTCAGCTGCATCCAGAGCTAAGCCAGGCTTTGTTGAATGCACAGGGACCCATGTAGCTCAGGACGAGGCTAAGAACAGTTAGTTCAACATGAAAGTCAGTGACAGGGCTGCGGTGAGGGTACCAGGCACCAACATGGACAGCTGAGCAGACAGGAGACTAGCTAGCATCAGAGGGCAGTGCAAAAGCTAAGTCCCAGCCCCAGGCCTCATTCTGGTTCCTAAATCTGAAATAATGCAGCCTAGAAGATGGCTCTAGGGCAGGCTGGTAGGAGCTGAGGATCCGTCTGCAGAGACACAGTCAAGGCAATCCCACACGGACTCACTTTCCTCTTAGAAGTATGTGAGATCTGAGGGTCCTGTGGCTCCCAAGACATTGGTGTAAGAGTTCAGGACCTGTACTCTGAGGCTCCATCCAGAATATATGAATCATGCATTTGAAACCGGATGATTCATTAAGGAGCATCCTCTAACTGCGGGGTTGGTTGAGAACTGAGTTCTGAGATCTGCGTGGATGTGAAGCCCACCAGTGTGCAAGGTGCTCTAGATCACAGCATCCAGAGCTCAAGGCCTTTCTGGTGCCCGGCTGCAGAGCAATGGAGTCTTTGAGACAGGAGCCTCAAGCCAATTTTCAGACAGAAATCACCGCACAACACCACACTTCCTATGGCCAGAAGCCTTTGCTTCCTTCACCATCTGGAGTCACAGTGAGGACAGAGGCAGGTGATCTCAGAACCACAAGCTTTATTAGTTGAAAGCTCTCCTCACGAGCCCGGTCTGCTGGGACTGGATGTTCCTGGATGGGCAGCCCTAGGCCTTCGCTAGGAAAAGGGAAAGGGGGGAAAAAAAGGAGAAAGAGAATATTAGGTCATGGAGTGTCTGAAGTAAAACCCCCAACAGAGCTCAAGGCGAGGCACTATTTTAAAACTTCTTTCAAAGACAGTTTGGTCAGTAAACATCAGAACAAAATGACCATGAGCACACACTGCAATCACTTATTCATTCATTCCAGAAAGACTGCACACACGCCTCTGTGTGGGCCGCTGTTTGCTGAACTTCTCATAGTGAAACAGCATAGAAAACGGAATCAGAGTGTCCACTGAGGACCGGTGTGAGAGAATGGAACTTTTCATGCTCTTCGAGCAGAAACTACAGCTGCTTGTGGAAGCTGTAACCCTTGGTTACACCTTTGACTTTATTCTTCAAAGAAGACAGTCTGGACGTCCCCAAGCCCCAGTTACCCAAAGCTTTCAGTGCAAACAACTCAGGGGACATTACCTCCAGGTTTCGCCTGGCCTTCCGAAGGACTTGGTGGGTGATGATCACTGAGGAGAAAGCAAAGAAGGGAACAATTAGAGCCATAGACCTCAGACGAGTAGAATGGAAACAAAGCCAGTGAGGGAAGTCCGGATCCGGACAACTGGACAACTTTTGAAAGCTCTTCTACAGGCTCAAGTTTGAACACATGACCTCTGGTGGTTTTGGAGAGTGTCCTAGTGTCATTTATATGACTGTGATAAGATATTCTGGCAAAAAGCAATATTGAGAAGGGTTTATGTTAGCTCACAATTCTAGGTTACAGTCCATCACTGTAGACGTCAAGGTAGCAGGAGCTTGAGACAGCTGGTCACATCACATCCATAGTCAAGAGCAGAGAGGCATGCATGCTTCTGGCTTGCTTGCTTGGTTGTATTCAGTTCAATTTCTCTACTCCTACCAGTTCAGAATCCCCTGCCCAGGGAGTGGCTGAGTCTTCCTACATCAATTAACTTTAGTAAGAAAGCCTCCTCTACAGACATGCTCACAGGCCAACCCAATGTAGACAATGCCCCACTGAGACTCTCTTCCCAGGCAATTTGAGGTTATGTCACATTTAAAGGTTATCATCATAGAGGCTTAAGAAACCTTTGGGACTGTGGCCTAGCTAGCAGAAGTGGGCTGCTGGTGCCAATGCTTGAAAAGGGATATGTACTTCTGGCTTGGGCCAACATTAGCCTAGACTACGCTGCTCCTGTGGGCCTTCCTCACCATGATGGGCCATATTCCTCCAAACCATGAGCTAACAAAAATCCTTCCTCCTACATTGCTTCTCTCAGGTATTTTGTTATAAAATTGAGTAACTAATACAACAGCCCTGAACCATCGAGACCAGAGAGAAGTATAAGGCCCTCACTTGTCCCTTTTCAACTCCCTGTGCCAAATAACGCCTCAGGAAGGATGGGCCGTGGACACTTCTTCAAGTCCTCATAGGGACCCAAAGGGAAGAGCATGCATGCTACTTTTGAGAGGTAATGCCAGGCTCTGCATGGCTACCTGGATCACCTTCTGTAGCTAGAGAAGGATGATGGTGCTGGGCAGTATAGAGGGCAGGATCTGACAGTGCCTGGCTTCCTCTGGTGTCCTGGGCCCTCTGGAAAGCAGTGTGGGAAACAGGCCCACACTTGGGAGCCCATGCCAAGTGTCCAGGGAAGTCCTGTGAAATCATGAGTTTTACACAACCTTTCTTCAAGCATGCTTCTGGTACCCTGAGAGAAAGAATTCAGGGCATGTTTGTTTCCTCCTGCCCTTCAGCTGGTGGAAGAGTTTAGCATGGTTCCCCAGGGCAAGCTGTGTTCTGTCTAAACAGGAGTGAGCTAATGGGTGAGCTCAGAGGCCCCTGTTCACTGACACTTGAGTTGTGTCAGAATTTGAGAATAGGAGAGCCCACCATTTGGAGCAACTATGAACAAAGGTGCTTTCTTTCATAGTCCCTTCTTGCTGAGCAAAGACTAAAACAGTGAGAAATGGCAGGTTTCTGAGCCTGATTAGGAATCTAGAGGCAGAACTTGTGATACAGAGAGACAAGAGGATGGCCATGAGTTTGAGGCCAGCTGGAGCTCAAAGAAAAGAAGAACCCATTCTAATTAGTACCCGGTGAGGGTCAGGGAGTACCCTGCTCCTCAGAATCCTGGACCCTTGGCTTGTGCTCGCAGACTCCCTGTGACTTACCCCAGCACATGGACCACTGCCCACTTAACACAGAATAACTGTTCTGTGGTCGCCTAGAGGAAATATTTTTCTTGTTTCACAAAAAGATTTCTATCTGGAGACAGAGGGGTCAACTGACAGAGCTTCATTTTTATCTGAGTAAAAAGAATTTTACAGGAGTACCCTGCCCCTCTGTCTCCACCCTATCCCTGGATGCAGGGTCCACAATGTGCCCTAGGAAGCCCAATATACTGGACCCAGCATACAGCTCTGCTGTGGACAGGAATTTGTGAATCTTTCTAGGAACAGACCACCACTTTCTCAAGATCTATCAGGGGGCCTGTGACCCAGAAAAGGTTGTCATGTCATGGAGGTTAAAAATAATCTTGAAAGACCACTGGATATACCTAGTGAGTCAAGCTTGTCATAAGCACTGAGGATCCCCTGGCCCAAGTTTTGAAGTCTCTCTCACATCTAAACAGGTAACCACCCATGTTCCAACACTCAGAAATTCCTGCAGTGAAGAGAAGACAAGGCTCAGAGTGGTAAAGAATACATCCCCAATCAGACTGACTTTCAGTACAGAGACAAGACACACACATGGGCCACTGGACTCTGTCCAGGGCTCTCCCACCTCCCCAGAGACTGGAAAGGAAAATGCCCACTGGAGGGCCCACCTGGCCACAAGACATGTACTGACTCACTGAAGACCCCAAACCTGTGAGACAGGATTACTGCCCGTACTTGGCAAAGGAGGACCTGAGGCACAGACGTGAAGTGGGAAGTGCCGAGCCATGTGACTCGTGAGTAGTAGGGTCCCAGGTTCCCATGTCTCACCCTTTCCCAGGTCTCTCCTGCAGATTCTGAGAGGAGGCAGTGTCAGTCCAACCACTGAGAGCAACCCCTGGATCTTTCTCAGCCCCATCACCACATGGAGAAGGAGGGGTAGGGGACACCATGTCAATGTCACTCTGTCACTTCAAAACCAGGAACAGAGTTGGCAGGTTGGGAGGGCTTAGGGATATCCAGGGACTTAGCTCACTGGGACAAGAGGCAGGACCTGGTACAGAAGAATCACAGGCCATACCCATGCCAGCTGCCCTGGGGCAAGATCCTCATCCTGTCCTTGGTCAGGCCAGCTCCAAAACCAGGCCTAACAGATACTGATGGTGACACTGAGCCATTTCCATGAGCAGTACTATGTCCAAATGACTGAAAAAGGGGGAACAACCAGTATCCGTGGGCCACCTGTTCTGTCCTTGATATTGGTGGGACCACTCTCCAAATTCTACAGATGCCACTGTGGCCAGCTGTGCTTAAAACTGCTGTCTCTGTCTAGAGAGGAGGAATCTAAAACTCAGAGTCAGAGACACTTAATGCGTGTCACACAGGAGGGTAAAGTTTTCCCAGTCCTCACATACTGACCCAAGATTCGGCATGGCATGGTTCTGATTCGCCACAGTAGGGTTACCACCTGAGCTGAATTCTGCTGGCTCCTGAAATTCCTCATCCCAAACCAGAATCAGCAGCAGGAGCCTTAAGGCTCTTCAGGAGGGAACCTTGTGCCAGAGTCCTACTGGCTGGACTCAGGCTGTGTGAAGTTCCACTTCTTACCCCTGCTTCCCCAGGAGTCTGGCCCAAATGCTCCGTAGCACCTGAGCATGCCCACAGCTGTCACTGTCACTCACATCTCTGAGGGCTCTTCTTTTCCATAAGTGACATAAGTCTCTCAGGCAATCCAACAATATCCTGTCTGTTGGGCAATCACCCATCTTTCAAAGTCATCCTTCTTCCAATTCATCCTTCCTCCACAGCCCTGTGTGCTAGAGGGACTGTCATAGATCTCCCAAGCCTCATGACCCCTCCATGCTGTCATGTGATATCTGATACACAAAAGAACTACAACAAATCCTGCTGCTCCCCCTTGAACCCAGCCCACAGGCTCTTTGTCCCATTTCCCCCTCTGTTATGGCTTGGACATGAGATATCCCCTATGGACTCCCATGTTTGAACACTCAATTCCCAACTGGAGGGACTATCTGGAGAGTTGTACAGTGAGGCCTGGCTGGTGTGAATTGGACACTGGGAATAGGCTTTGAGGATGATAGCTTGGTCCCTCTAATTTTGTCTGCCTTTTGTCTGCCACATGATATGACCAGCTACCTCATGCTACTGTTCCCACATACAGGAACTGATCCCACCATGGTTAGCTTCACACCCTCTAAACTGTGAGCCAAAACAAGCTTAACCTTCTTTAAGTTGCTTCTGTCAGGGACTGTATCACATGACAAGAAAACTAATATGCACTCTTGCTCAAGTGAAAGCCTTCACATGTTTTCAGCATGCCTGTACACTCACTGCTCTCTTGCTTACAGTATTCCTGGGAATCCTGTTCCTACTCCTCTGCTGTCTGACTGACATCCCTCAGGGCCAATCAGATTTAATCCTGGAGCAAAGCTTCACACTACCTTCAGGCTGCCTCAGGCAGGCACTCAGTTGATAGCCCTGAAGTTTTATGCCCCCTCATCCCTCAGTAAGTCTAAGGTCCTTGATGACTGAGCCTGTGAAAAGGAGACAGGACATGAGCCCAGGGCCTGGCCATAACTGAATTTCATTCATTTGCAGTTCAAACCCTTACTATTCCCACTGTCTTTTTCAGAGGGCAGCTAATGAAACCACCTACTTAGCAATAATCTATGCTCCGTGCCTCTAAGAAATGCTGCTGAGAGAGCAGTCCTAGGCTATGGTAGTGGACAGAAGAAGGTACCATTTGGTGACACTCCTAAGACAGGCAATCTGACAAGCTGAGGGCAAGGGGAAGGTCAGAGTTGAGCTGATGGCAGAGCCTGGTGGAAGGTGATTGTCTCCACACACTAGTGAGGAGTGCTGCAGGTTTGAACACAGGCACACAGCTGTTGAAAGTCTTTGATGCGGCTGGGTTAGAGCCAGCACTGACCTTAAA
>CABHPQ010150638.1:0-10812 GCA_902168405.1 Peromyscus aztecus | reverse complement strand
GTCACCCCTGCCCAACTTTAGATCCCTTTTTAATTGAATAATTTATTTTTTTTTGATATCTAGTTTCCCGAGTTCTTGGTATATTTTGGATATTAGTCCTCTATTGGATGTGGAGTTGGTAAAAATCTTTTCCCATTCTGTAGGCTGCTGCTTTGTCCTTTTGACAGTGTCCTTTGCCTTACAGAAGCTTTTCAGTTTTATGAGGTCCCATTTATTAATTGTGGATCTTAGTGCCTGCACTATGGGTGTTCAGTTCAGGAAGCTGTCTCCTGTACTAATGCATTCAAGGACATTCCCCACTTTCTCTTTTATCAGGTTCAGCCTATCTGGTTTTATCTTGAGGTCTTTGATCCACTTGGACTTGAGTTTTGTGCAGGATGATAAACCTGGACCTATTTGCATTGTTCTACACAGAGATGTCCAGGTAGATCAATAGCATTTGTTGAAGATGCTGTCTTATTTCTACTGTGTATTTCTGGCTTCTGTATCAAAGATCAGGTGTCCATAAGTGATTGTATTTATGTCTTGGTTTTCAATTTGACTCCATTGATCAATGTGTCTGTTTTTATGCCAATACCATGCAGTTTTTATTGCCATAGCTCTGTAGTACAGTGTAAAATCAAGAATGGTGATACTTCCAACAGTTCTTTTATTGTTCAGGGTTGTTTTAGCTATTCTAGGTTTTTTGTTTTTCCATATGAAGTTGTCCTTTCTAGGTCTGTAAAGAATTGTGTTGGAATTGATGGGGATTGCATTGAATCTGTAGATTGCTTTTGGTGGGATGGCCATTTTTACTATATTAATTCTACCAATCCATGAGCATGGGGATCCTTCTATCTTCTGATATCTTCTTCAGTTTCTTTCTTCAAAGACTTGAAGGTTTTATAATACAGGTCTTTCACTTGCTTGGCTAGAGTTACCTCAACATATTTTATATTATTTGAAGCTGTTGTAAAAAGGTGTTGTTTCCTTGATTTCTGTTTCAGTCCGTTTGTCATTTCTATATAGGAGGGCTACTGATTTTTTTTGTTGTTGTTTAGTTAATCTTGTATCCAGCCACTCCACTGAAAACATCTGTCAGCTGTAGGAGTTGCACAGTGGAATTTTTAGGGTCACTTGTGTATCCTATCATATTATCTGCAAATAACAATACTTTGACTCTTTCCTTTCCAATATATATCTCATTGATCTCCTTCAGTTGTCTTGTTGCTGTAGCTAGAACTTCAAGTACTATATTGAATAGGTATGGAGAGAGTGGACAGCCTTGTCTTTGTAGTGGGTAGCCATTCCAGCTTTGGTCTGGAAGTTCCAACCCCCATTGAGGCTTCAGTAACTATCACGCCTACAAGGCAGGGCCAGGGGAGGGCCTGAAGACCTGAGATCCGGGATGCAGCGCTCTCTTGTTTCCTGGACCTGGACACGAGAGGTAGACCGAGGAGAGTTCTCCAGAGAACACTGCCGGACTGTGCTGTGTCTTTTCCAGAACCTGCCACCTACCTATCCCTTCATTTGTAAGTTACCCACTAAATAAATCTTCCTTTTAACTATGTGGAGTGGCCTTGGTAATTATACTAATATGTCTTGTTCCTGATTTTAGTGGAATTGCTTTGAGTATCTCTCCATTTAATTTGATATTGGCTCTTGGCTTGCTGTAAACTGCCTTTATTATGTTTAGGTATGTACCTTGTATCCCTATTGTCTCCAGGACTTTTATCATGAAGTGGTGTTAGATTTTGTCAAAGGCCTTTTTTGCACTAATGAGATGATCGTGTGGGTTTCTTTTCTTGTTTTGTTTTAAATAATGAGAGAGGTAAACTGTAGCAAGCTTACATCATCTCACTTGCTTATCTCTCACACATATTTGTGTGCACCCATGCACACGCCTCTTTATACTAATTTCAGTCTGTGTTTTTTTTTTCTCTGAGCCAGAGGATTTAATGTGTTTATTTTTATTGTGATACTGATACATTTAATATTTTCTTACATGTTATTTATGGGTTTTTGATAGTATCATCTTTGATTTCCTTCTATAACTTCAACTACATCTTAAGGAAATGATAAACTTTCATGGCCTCTTTTTGTTGTTGTTGTTTGGTTGGTTCCTTTTTTTTTTTTTTTTTCCCCGAGACAGGGTTTCTCTGTGTAGTTTTGTTGCCTATCCTGGATCTCACTCTGTAGACCAGGCTGACCTTGAACTCACAGAGATCCACCTGGCTCTGCCTCCCAAGTCCTGGGATTAAAGGTGTGCGCCACCACCACCACCCGGCTCATGGCCTCTTTCTTAATATCTAAAGTGGAGATGAAATGATCTAGCTAGTGTATTATCTTACATATTACACAAGGTAAACATTTAACAACCCTTGGTACAATCACTTTGATTCAACAATGTTCATTGAACATCCATTAGAGGTTAAGTAACAGAATAGAGTGAAATTACTGCTCTTAGTGAGCTGATATTGCAGTGACAGACATAACAAGAAATAATCTAGTGTGATGGAAGACAGAGAGCTTGAGAAGAGAGAGGGCACCCTGGTCAAATGGTGGGACAGTTGTAAACTGGCAGATGAGTTCTCCCCTGTGTGTGAGAAGTTCCGCTGCTTCCTCCCTCAGATGCTTCCCTTGTTCCCACATTTATCTATAAATAGCTATAAAAAGGAGTGGGGAGTGCCTCGCTGTCTCAGGCCTGAGTTTTGCTTCTTGTTGATTCGGTTGACGTGGACCAGAGCTGAACTAAACTCTGGGGTACCAATTCAGCATAAGCTTCATGGTGCCCACATGATGTCCTTAGGACTATTTCCATATCACTTTCAAATCAGATAAAGATAAGAATGTCAGTTTGTCTATCCCTTTGATAAATACTTCTTTACTGATTACCAGGTACTATAGTAGTTGCGAGGTTGGCAACACAGACAGGGCTTCTGTTCTCTTAACTCCAAATTTAATGAAAAGCAGATGTGTAAACAAACAGCTTCAGCTTAGTCTGGCTATGGTGGGGACAAGATTGGATGGAGGAGAATTGGAGCAGGGAGACCAGTTAAGAGGGACAAGTCACCCCAGCAAAGTATGGAAATGGTGCAGATGGGTAGAGGCTTATGGAGGTAAATCATGGAGGGACTTACTGTATGGCACTGAGGTGGAGCTGACCGTGCTGAGGAAACTGGCTGATGTATAACTTCATTAACAGGCAAGAGCCGGGGTAAGGATGCTAAGCTTAGAGAACATGCAAGGTGTCTTGGATAAGAGCCATGCATTGAAACCTCATGAGACAGTTCAGGAATAGAAATGTGGAGTTTTACGTTATCAACGATAAATCGTAATGAAGCCACGGGAATAGATGATGTCACCCAGGCATGTGTAAAATGGAAAGTGAAGACAGCCTAAAAGGTAACTCTAAAGCACACGTCACGTAGAAAAGTAGATTACCTCTGTAAAGCACTAAGGAAGGCTAGGGTAAGCAGTGTGGGGAAAATGTTGGAAAGTTCTGGTGTCGAGGACCTCAGGGTTGCGTGGGCTTCATCTTCAGAGGATCCAAGTAAGAAAAAACTGAACTGTACCCATCCAGTTAGCAACACCAGAGCCATTTGTGTTCTTGCAGTGAATAAGCACATTTTCATGACTTGTTGATTGGTGTGGGAGGTGAGGACGCAAACACAGAACGAGTAATCTTTCTATGAATCCTGAGAGGGAGGTGGGGTGATTCTTAGAGAGGGCCATGGAGTGGGAAAGAAAGATGTCTTCTTCATCATTGTTGATTGGTTTTCCCAGTAGAAACTGGAGGCTGTTTAAAAACTGATAGGAAAAAGCCAGCCGAGAGTGAGGATAAAGGAGGGGTAGAACTGGAAGAGCAAAGCCCTAGACAAGATGGTCTAGTGGAGACAGAAAGGGTGACTCTTCCTTTGTAGAAAAGAACAAAATGTGTGTTATGATCAGATGTGTTTAGTGGGACAAGAAATGATATTGCATGGTTTGTCTTTTTTCTCTGTAAATGGAAAGGAAGCTCATCTTCATCTACAGTCACAGAAGGATTCAGGGTTGTAGAACAAATGTAGATTGACTTCCTTCCTAGGAGAGAAGGGAAAGGGACTGGAGAAGTTAGCAGGATATGCAGGAGGTGTGGAGCACCCCTGGGAGGTTGCATGGGCTATGCGATTATGTGAAGTAGTGCTCAGCAGCCTGGATTCAAGGGCAGAGCAGGCCGTCGTCCAGACTGGGACTTGTCAGTCTTATGACGCAGAGGCAGCAGTTGGCGAAGGAGACAGGAGTGTGGGAGGAAGGCGGCTGAAGGGATAGTCAGCAACCCAGACTTCAAGGGACGAGAGGAGGCGACCACACAGAAATGTGACCAGGAGGGCAAGGACTGAAATGTTGAGAATAATTCAAAAGAGATTTCAAAAGAGGATAATTTGTTCTGAGAATACATCTGAGGAGAGAGACTTTAGGTGCTGATAAACAACAGACTATGGCTGCTGGGGTTGTTAGAGAGAGGCTGTGGTGTTGGATGAATCGTCCACGTGCATGTAAAGTCACCCAAGGGGAGAGCGGGACTTGAGCCAGAAGGTCTGCGTCACATGGAGAGAGACAGAGAGACTGCAGGTGCAGCGGTGTGCACTTGGGTCAGAGGACAGCCTGTGGGAGGCAGTGCTCTCTTTCACAATGTGAGTTCTGTGGACTGAGCTCAGGTGGTCAGTCTTGGTGGTGCCCTCACCCACTGATCCATCTCACCACACCATGAATACAGTGTATCATTAGCCACACTTTCTACCTATACATCCCCAGTTCCTTCCAACCAAAAACAGAAGTTCTTTTTTCTGATGTTTTCTCATTGAAGTATGATATCCATTCTGAAAAGCACACAGACCCAAACTATATAGACTGTTAATTATTTAGTGATTCTTCCTGTATAGCTACCTTCCAGTAAAAAAACAGAACACTTTTAAAGTAATACCCACTACCAACCAGTCTCTCTCTCCATTACCTTACTCCTAGTAGTGGGCACGTGGGCCTCCTTGCTCCAGGTTTTAGCCATGATCACTCAATGCGAACTTATTTTAATGTATGCACAGAGTATGCATATATGTGACCAATTTTGTCTCAAACTGTCCTAGACACACCTGACACACCTGTCAGCAGTGTTAGAATTGGGGCTGCTCCATGATCTGACCACTTTCTTATGATGTCACTCTTTTCAAGCTTAGCATTCAGGTGGCTAGTGTGACCAAGAAACTGGAGTCAGTATAATTGTTGCAGAACTGTTGTCGATGTGGCTGTCCATTGGGCCGCTAGCCGGATTTATCGTCTGGAAGCTTTACTGTTTCATCACTCAGATCACGTCTATGAACCACCTAGAACTGGCTTTTGGTTTGGTCTGAAGGGTTGGCCACATTGCGTTTTTTCCTATTGTATCCAGGCTTATGCAAAGCTTGGCCTCCCAGCACCGCCCTTTCCCCTGGGTGGTGCACACACTTGGGTCTCTTCCATTCAGTTGCTGTGCTGTCTCTGCCGTACCATCGTTACTCCAGAGAATTGGTAGCCAGGAGAGATACTTCGTTTCAATCTTGTTTTCTTACCTAGTCTTGATTCTTCTAATTTTCATTTAAATTTTATAAGAAGCCTCATAATTTCCACAGTCCTGCTGATACTCTGGTATTAAATTAGATCTGGAGATCAAGTTAAGCAAATGGACAGTATTACATTGTTAGTTCTTCTAATAATGAATATGGTATATACCTGTGGTAATATTTAAAATTATTTCTCTTAACATTATTTTATAGTATTTTACAAAATAGCATATCTTTGCTATGTATATTTATTACTTTTTCCTAGCTTCTTGTTTTATTTAGGGAAACAACACATTTTTGAATGAGAGAGATAACTTGGGCATTCTTGCCTCATTCTCAATTTCAGAGGGAAAACTTTCAATATTTTAAGTGTAGTGTTCACATTAATTTTTTCATGGATGTTCTTTTGATGCAAATTTTCATACAAATAGACAACATTCAATGAGCATTCTCTCCCACCCCATCCTCCCCTCCCTCTCCCCCTCCCCCATCCCACTAGTCTCCTTTCTTCTGTTAGGCAGTTTCACTTGTGCTTGAATGTTTTCTATAGATATATGATTTTATGTATCCATAGAAAATCCAAGAACCACAGATGATGAAATCCATGTGATATGTGTCTTTCTGAAACTGGATTCATTCACTTCACATGACCTCTCCAATTACAGTTGTTTTCCTGCACATGACCTAACTTTGTCTTACAGTCGAAAATCTCCGTTGTGTACATTTTCCTTATCGGTTCCCCGTTGTTGCTTACATAACTTACTGCAATAAAAATGTTTCCATATACATTGATAGTCAGGTATCTCTTTGATATGAGACTTGGAGTCTCCTGGGAAATATCCTACAGAGGTACAGGCAGGCCAAATGGTAGATCTGTTTTTGCCCCTTTGAGGAACCTCCATACTCACTTCCACTGTGGCTGAACTAATTTTCTTCCCCCCAGCAGTGTCTAAGGTTTCTCTTCTGTCCATGTCCTCCTCAGCAGTTGCTATTGTTTCCCTAATGACTGACATTCTCAGTGAGGTGAGGTGGAATCCCAGGGTTGGTTTGATTGGCATGTCTCTGATGGCTAATGAGGTTGCCTTAGTTAGGGTTTCTATTGTTGTGAGAAAACACCATGACCAAAAGCAACTTGAATAGAAAAAGATGTATTGCAGCTTATAGTTTCACATCACTGAAGGATGTCAGGGTAGGAACTCAAACAAGGAAGGAACTGGGCAGGATCTGATGCAGAGGCCATTGAGGAGTGCTGCTTACTGACTTGCTCTTCATGGCTTGCTCAGCCTGCTTTCTTATAGCAGCAAGGGCCACCACCCCAGGGATGGCATTGCCCATAGTGGCCTGGGCCCTCCCTGATTAATCATCAATCAAGAACATGCACTACAGGCTTGCCTGTAGGCCTGGTGGGGTCATTTTTCAATTGAGCATCTCTTCCAAAATGACTCTATCTTGTGTCAAGTTGATATAAAAGTAGCCAGCCCAGAGGTTGAACATTTTTTCATTTGTTTGTTGGCCATTTGCATTGTATCTTTTGAGAGTTGTTCATTTCATTGGCCTATTTATTGATTGGGGTGTTTGACTTCTTGTTTGATTTTTGAGTGTGTGTATGTTCGGTATTAATCTTCTCAGATGTGCAGCTAGCAAAGGTTTTTGCCCATTCTGTGGGCTGTTCCTTCATTCAGTTAACAATTTCTTCTTGCTGTATGGAAGCTTTTTGATTTCATGAAGCCTCATGTGTAGATCCTTGGCATTCTTTTCTAAGCAGCTGGAGTCATATTCAGGAAGTGTTAGCCTATGCCTAATCCTCATGTTTTCTTCACTTTTTTCTTTAACAGTTTCAGAATTTCGGATCTCACATTCAGGTCTCTGATTCATTTGGAGTTGATTTTTGTGCAAGGTGAGAGGGATCCAGAATCATCTCTCATGTGTAGATATCCAGGTTGTCTAGAACCATCTGTTGGAGAGGCTGCCTTTTCTCCACTTCTGGCCCCTTCATATCAGTTGAGAAAGACTCCGCCTTTCCTGAATTAACTTAGTGTTTTGAAGTTGTTTATTTTTTAATCAAATGTCATATAGTCCTTTTAAGATAATCAAGTGATTTTTAGTTTTTACTTCTTTAATGTGGTGACTTGCATTGATGTTGCAGGCATTAGATTAGCTTTTCATTCTCAGGGAAAGAAATCCAAACTTCGTTATCATCCCCAGTATTGCCAAGAAATGCAAGCTTTCCAGAGGAATGCACGGCTGTTTTAATATATTGCTGGATTCCATTTGCTAATATTTTGCTTGGGACATTTTCATCCATATTCATAAAGAAATAGGCCTGTAATTTTCCTTTCTTATAATAGCTTTGTTACTTTTGGATATCAAGCATATGTTACCTTCGTAAAATGATTTGGGAAGGGAGCTTCTTTTCCTTTTTTGGAGGAGTTTTATGTTTTGCTGGTGTTATTCCTTCTTTAACTGTTTGGGAGAATTAATCAGTGAAGCCATCTGGGTTTGGAGTTTTCTTCATGAGAAGATATTTAATTTAAAAAAACTGATTTATTTGAGAGAAAAGCTACTATCAAGCTCTCAATATAATTAGGGCTTCTTTGAAGGTCATCTTCCCCTTGGGGCCTGGAGTGGTGATGGCTGCTCTTAAGATTCGATTCTGATGGTTCCTCTTTCATGGTACCACAGAATGAATGCTTGTGTCCTCCCGAATTCATATATTGGACCATGAATTCTAACTGTGATGGGACTGAAAGCAGAACAGTTTGTTTAGTTATTTAGTGATTAAGCTATGAAGAAAGGCACTGATGGTGGGATTATTCCGTCATGAGACGGGCCCCAGAAGCAGCTTTCTTCTCTCAGGTGAGCACCCAGTGAGAAGGTGCTGTGTCTAAGCCAGGAAGCTGGCCTCCACCAGATGCCACGTCCTCTGGAGCGGGTCCTAGACTTCCTGCCCTCCTTAACTGTGAGAAACAAATTCCTGTTGTTTAGTAGCCACCCCAGTCTGTGGTATTTTTATTATAGCAGCCTAACTGGAGTATAATAAACTATGTATCATAATATATACCTACATATATTCTGTGTATCTATTTCCTCTTTGAGACACATGGTTTTCTTTAAATCTATGGCTTGATTATTTCCCCTTTTCTTTTAAAATTCTCTGTCATTTTCTCTTCAAATATATGGCTTCTGCTGCATTGCTTCTCTCTGTGAGACTCCAATTACAGACACTTACACCTTTGTGCCGTATGTCATCTGTCCGTCAGTGCTGTCATCTGTCCGTCAGTGCTGGTCCCTCCTCCTCCCTCCACTTTTTTTTCTCTGTGCTTCACTTTGGATATTTGGATATTTTCTTTCATGAACAATTTTTTTATTACTTAATATGAATTTATTATAATTTTTAGAATTTGTTCTTAGACGATTTTATATATGTATAAAGTACCTCCTGGTTAATGTAAACCCCCACTCTTTTTAAAGTTTAATTAAAATATAATTACATCATTTCCCCCTCCCTCCCCTCCCTCAAATCCCTTCCATGTTCCCCACTGTCTTTCAGATTCATGGCCTATTATTCTTTATTATTATTGCATGTATATGCAAATAATGAATGCAACCTGCTAAACTGGTTTAGTGTCTTTTGGACTCCCGTGACCAACAAAAACTTCAGAGGAATTTTCTCGTGCCTGACACTGGTTTTTTGTTAAATTATCTATTACTCTTGGGAGAAACATTTTCACCCCACGTGGTATAATATCACTTAAACTATATAGATTCATCTACACATACACTTATATGTAGTCTGTATTTTGGGTAAATATAAACTAATATGACCCCTTGCGGCTTTTTCAAGCATCCTTCGTGTTATTATTATCCCTCCCCTTCTTGCTCCTCCTGTATTGACCAACCCCTCCCCACTTGAGCCCCTTTCCATTTTCTATCTCTCCCTTCATGTTATCTCCATCCCACCTGTATCACCCCTCCAAAAGTCACTTTCCCACATTTATGTCTGTGTGTGTGTGTGAGTGTGTCCCTGAATTTAACTGAGATGTCTGTGTGATCATGGGCATGGGACTATCAACTGGAGCCTGGTGGTCTCCTCAGTGGCTACACAAGCGAACACAATTACACCACCACCCAACCCACCCCCACCCCACCCCAGCTCTGCCCATCATTAGCCAGTAGTTCAGCAGGGAGAGGGAGAGCCCCTCCCTGATCAGTGGTTGATTGTTGATAGTTCTTGCAGTAACCCAGGCTGGACTCAAGCTCACTATCCATCTGCTTTGGCTTCCTGAATCCTGGGGTGACAGGTACATACCACCATTCCCTATTTAGTTATTAAAAATAGGTTAGCCAGGCATGGTTTCTCACACATATAATTCCAGTACTTAGGAGGCTAAACCAGAAGAATCACTTTGAGTTCTAGGCCATTTAAATACACAGTAAGTCCTAGGCCACCTTGGCCTAGAGATTCAAACTTTGTCTCAAAAAAAAAAAAAAAAAAAAATCCAGTTACTTTACTATAACTCTCAAGCTTTCTTAAGCATATTATTAGAAGTTGAACTCCATGTCTGGTAATAATATCTGTATTATATGTGTTGTTTATTTGTCTTTGGGGGTTTGGTTATGTCTTTTCATATGTGTGTAATAGTTACTTTTTATTTAGTACCAGATATCAAGATTATAACATTTTACGTGGGTAACAGACATCTTATTTCTATCCACAGACGGTTTCCTTTTCCTTTAGGTATGCAGCTGGTTTAAGGGCACTAGCAATTCTAATCACATAAATCCAACCAAGATTGATACTTTTTGAAGCTGGGTTTTGGTTCCTATGAGGACTGGTCTGTTTCCAGTGCCCTAACGTTTAGAGTATAAGTCTTTCAAACCACACTGCAGATCCCTATGTGCTCACAGGGCCCTTCTTCCATGGTAGATCCTGAGCTTGCAGTCAGCAGTCATTCAGTTCCCAAGCTCCCTTCTCTGAGCTTTTCTCTCCTTCGGACTCTCAGACCTACAACTCCCCATTGTTTTCTAACTCTCTGGTGCCTTCTGACAGATATTTACTCCGTTTTCATCTTTTGTAGAGGAAACCTGGTTAGATACAAAACTCTGTTGAGCTGGGACATTTGAAGGAGACTGGGGCAAAGGACTTAATAACATCTACCTCCCCTCCACGTAGTTTCTACATGACTGGGTAGTCTGCTTTTAATTGGGACAAGAGAAAAGAATATATGCTGAGGAGAATCAGAGGGATCTGGAA
>CABHPQ010150637.1:33351-56617 GCA_902168405.1 Peromyscus aztecus | reverse complement strand
AGCCAGCCATGGTCTGTGACCACGCCCTGCACCTCTCTCCCTGCTGTTCACAGTTCTGTTTTGCCAGTGGCTTGTGTAGATGTGGGGAGTCCAGTGCATGTGCTCAGGCTCCAGTCACATTTGTGCTGGTAGCTGCCTACTGGGGAAAGAGGACACGTTCACACACACGGAAGGATCTCACGGAAATGCATGGATTTGAGCTTAGACAAAGGACTTGGGATACCAGGTAATTTAGCATGGACACCAACATCCTCACAGTCACCCCTGGCTCCCATACACTCCATATGTCATGAGAAGGGCATGCCCAGGGCTGGATGGCATTGCCCAGGCTGGAAAGTCCCACTTTTTTTTACACATGCTGAGTTCAGGATTGCACACTGAAAGCATATTTAGCACCCGGCCGGGGCACCATTAGGAAGTTCTGTCTATGGACGATCTGAACTTCTACAGCTCAGGGCTTGCCCAGAGACTGGTGAGCTTCTGCCCTGGACTTTCCAAAGGCGTGGGCCTCAGGACACCGGGAAAGGTGCTGGACCCAGCTCAGGACTCCCTTCCCACGTCACCCTGTGTGCTCCAGCACTCACATTGTAGAGGAGATCAGTCCAGCCTTCCATGGTGATACACTGGAAAACAGTGAGCACAGCGAACAGGATGTTGTCGAACTGAGTGATGCCGTTGTTCGGCCCTTCCCAGTACGGCTGACATTTGGTCCCGTTGGGGCAGGTGCGGGCGGGTTCCTCTGTCCCACACGGAGCTGGCGACTCACCCTGGATGTCGTCTGGAAAGGAGAAAGTGGAGAGTAAGAGGGAGAGGCAGGAAAACCCGACAGTGGTTATTGGGATGAAATATGAGTGTCTGGTTTTAGATCGCTTAATTCCTGTCTGCAGCACCAGATTCTTACTTGTTTTTTTCCAGCTTTCCACCAGTTTAATTCTGTTTTCTTTTTTGTTGTTGTTGTTGTTGTTTGTTTTTGAGACAGGGTTTCTTTGTATAGTCCTGGCTGTCCTGGAACTTGCTCTATAGACCAGGATGGGCTTGAACTCAGAGATCCGCCTGCCTCTGCCTCTCGAGTGCTAGGATTAAAGGTGTGCACCACCTCTGGGCCCCTGTTCTTTTCTTAACCTGTTGAAGCTGAGCCATTTTCTTTAAGGCTACAAATTGTCCTTCAAGTGCAGTTTTGACTGCTTCTCAGAAACACTGTTTGTTATTATTTATTATTGTGGAAATATTCCCCGTGGTGGTGTTAACAGGAATGGTCCCTACAGACTCATGTTCAAATGCTTGGTCCCCAGGAGTGGCACTATTAGGGGACATAGCCTTGCTGGAGGAAGTGTGTCACTGGTGGGCTTTGAGATGTTAGAAGCTCAAGCCAGGTCCAGTTTTTGCAGACCCACCTTTTGCATCCTGGACCCAAATCCTGCATCCCTGGCACCATTACCTGCATCTGGCCCCTATCCTGCATCCTGGACCAAATCTTCCATCCTGGTTCCCCACCATGCATTCTAGAACCACATCTTGCATCATGGACCCACATCCTGCATACCTGGACCATCAACCTGCTTCCCTGGACCCACGTCCTGCATCCTGGACCCACGTCCTGCATCCTGGACAGCCAACCTTCATCATGGAAAGACACACTGCATCCTGGAACTACATCCTACACCCCTGGACCCACATCCTGCATCCTGGACCCACTCTCTTCCTGCTGCCTGTGGATCCAGATGTAGAACTCTTGGCTCCTTTTCAACACCATGTCTGCCTGCTCACCAGCATGCTTCCCGCCATGAAGACAATGGACTAAACCTCTGAACCTGTAAGCCAGCCTTAATTAAATGTTTTCTTTTATAAGAGTTGCCATGGTCATGGTGTCTCTTCACAGCAATTGAAACCCTAACTAAGACAGTCCCCATTTTCCATTACTGTTTCTCCTTTGACCCATGGGTAACCAATAAATATTTCTCTGGAAAAACAAACTTGAGAGAGAGGGGAAGAAAGAGGGGGTGGTTTCCCGTGTATTTATCACGGACTGCAACACCGAGTGACCCCGGGCCAGCCTTGTTCATGTCCGCCCCTCCCCTCCAACACACACTCAGGCTACTTGCTGACGTATTTTGAAGGCAAATCCCCAACATCAGATAGTCTCTCTCACAAACAAGAAGTATGCCTCTTGGTTTCCAAATACTTGTGGCGTTTTCTTTCTGGGCTTGACTGGCAGCCAAGTGAGCCAGCATTCTGTGCTGCATCTTTCCAGTCTTTAACTACTGGGAAGTGCTCTGTGGTCCATGACATGGTCAGATCAGGGCACCATGAAATGTGTGTCATCTGGGTGTTCTAGAACCACGCTGACCGTTTTTCTTCACGACATCCATGGTGCCCTGGGGTGAGGGACAGGTACACACGGTTCCTACTCTTACCTGAGGGTAGGAACAGAATGGAGCTTTCTTCCCCCAATACCAGGAGACACATTGTGACGTGTCAGGAGTGCCAGGGCATGCTCCTTAACACGGAGACCCAACACAGCCTGCAGCAGGGGAACAGGCTGAGCAGGTCGTCACATCCAAAGCCTTTGGTGCTGAAGAGAACGGGGAGGCAGGCACCGAACACTTGGCTCAACCTGGCCACAAATTCACTGTGTAGCTCTAAATCTTGGGAATCCTCCTGCCTCAACCTCCTGAGGGCTACGATGGCTGGTTTGAGAAGGCTCAAAACCAAAGCTGACAGGCTTGAAAAGAAAACTAACAGCCAAGTGTATCAAAACACGAGTTCCCACTCAACAGACGTCCGTTTCCTGTGTGCAGCTGACCTGACTGTACCCACGCCCACTGCCCCGCGGGCAGGGGACCATACGTGACCCCACTAGATGGAGTCATCCCTGTCAACAGCAGGAAATGTGTCAGGGGTAGTGAGTGGCTCACACCTGTCACCCCGGCACCCAGGAGGTTGGAAGATGACTGGTTTCAGGCTAGCCTGGGCTATACAGTGAGACTGTCTTAAAACAAGACAAAGACTAAACCAACCAAAAAACAAAACTAAAAGAAAAAAGTATAAAATAAACAAAGGCAAAAAAAAAAAAGGCCTTGCTTCCAGTGGAGATGGCTAGGCTGACCACACTGGACTTACACACAGTGAGTGTGGACAAGAAAGGGAAACCATTAAAGCTTAAGGCTCGGGGTTCCACAGAAGGCCCTAGGAAGATCACCTGTGTCTCTCGAACCTTCTCTGCCCCACTTTCAGTCCAAATCTGGTTCACGTAAACCCTTCTGTGTTCACCTGGTTAATTCTGGTGTCCCCACCTCCTCAGGCCCCCGACAGACACCCCCTCAATTTTCCTGTGAGTGGGGAGCTTGGAGACAGCAGCACATCAGCCTCCTTGCCTAGAAATGTGTGTGAGCCAGGGTCTAGTTCATCCAGGATTCTGGAAACTTAGAAAACAGGAAGCATTCCGCTTTGTCTTGGAGTCTGCGAATGTGTGGGATGGCGGTGGGTGACAGGAAGTGGGCTCCCCGAGCCTGTGGCTGGGAACTGCCTATCTTTAGCAACATCATCCAGAGGTGTGCTCGACCCCAGCCCCCTCAACCCCAGCCGTCGACGCCAAGCACTCCAAGGGTTGATTCGAGAAACACAGCCATCCGGAGTCGGAGAAATTCAGCTATAAATATATTTTAAAATTAGCTTGCTGCCGGGGCGTCTGTGTATCTCTGTCTCTTACTCACACATCTTCCAGTCTTAATTGGGAGCTCTCTGGATTGCCTCCCGAATCCGGGCTGCTGTCCTCCATGGCTCCACCCACATTTGTCCCCCCACAACCCCACTGGGACCCCAGCCAGCCCTGGTTGGGAAAACAAAACAAAAACAAAAACACCCTGGACACTTCACACAGCCTGAGCCCCTAGGTCCTAAGTTTGGGTTCCTCTGTTTGGGGCTGACAGACACACTCTCTGTCTTCCGCCCGGGTGAGGCCAGGTGCAGAAATAAATCTGCTTCAATTAACACCTTCTTCATTGGAGAAAGAAATAATTAGGCCATTCCGTATTGAGCAAACTTCACAAGCCCAGGAGAGAAGAAGCAGGAGAAAGAAGAAATGAAGCCTCAGCCTTCCAGCTGGGACCTGACCAGGACACCATTCTCTGTGGATCTGCTTGGGGTTAGTGGGTGCGGTTGGTACCAGGTCACTTCTGCACAATTCCACTTTTTCCTGGCTGCCTTTCTCAACAAGGCCCCACACCTCTCTGCCCAGGGGCCCATTCTTCCTCTGGCTATGGAAATCCAGACTACCTGCTCTGGAGTAGGTGGTCCAAGTACGAAACACAGGTACCCCCTCTTGTTTGAGTCTTCTTGGTTCTGGGGCATTAGGCAGCTCGAGTTTGGGGAGTCTAGGTTTGAACTGGAAATGCATCTGGAAGGGCCTGCACCTCCAAATGTGAATTCAGCATGTGTCTTCCACATTGCTGGTCAGACCTGAGCCCCAGGTACACCTCCATGCTGACCTCTGTGGGACCCAAATCACAGCTCCCTCTGGACTCAGCCTCCCAGGAATTAGCTAAAGCATGATGGGGCATTGGGCAGGCAGGCAGTATCTGCTGGGTGCTGGGTTCTGACTGGATGAAACAGGATCCTATCAGAGGCAGGGCTCCCATTGCCTGGGACACCACCTGTCGGGTGCTGGGTTCTGAAGGAGCAGGGCAGGACCCTCCCTTGTTCATACTCTGTTACCCAGCCCTGCCCTCCATCTCCTTGGTGGGGGTATACTCTTTGCTGCCCAGATACTACAGCATTGCTCTGTGCTCACAGGAAGAACTGCTCAAGAGCACACCCCCAGCCCGTCTCTCCCTGTCTCCCAGGGGTGCCTCAGGGATCACATCCAAGCAAACCACTTGTCCTCTGGGCTGCCTTCTAGGGGCCCCCAAATGCAACACTGTAGCCACAATCGATCGAGGTATCAGAAGCGACTGTGGCCTCTGTCTTTCCTGCAGGCAGTTTAGCCATGGTGGGGATGTATCCAGGGCCTCATTCATGTTTGACAAGACCTGGGCCCCCAGCCAGGCACACAGCCTTCTCTCTGGTGGACTGTAAACAGGTCCCTGCCTATCTTTTCTGGAGCTTTGTCCCCTGAGAAAGACCTCATATCCCATAGTATGGACCTACCTGTCCCCTCTTCAAAGCAGGTGGTATGAAATTTTCCCATATAAAATTCTAACCCTATGATTGCAAAAATAAGGATTGCAAAAAACAGGAGTAGGCCGATCTGCAGCAGAGGGATCATCGCCTTCATGATTGACTTCAGGACGACTTGTAAACCTGGAGAGACAGAGACCGGCCAGTGAGCAAGCAACCCGCCAAGTGCCTCCCATGAATCCCAGAGTGGGGATGATGGACCGGCCAGTGAGCAAGCAACCTGCCAAGTGCCTCCCATGAATCCCAGAGTGGGGATGATGAAGAGGAAGGCGGTCACTTCCCCTCCCCACAGAAAGGCTTCAGTGTTTATGATCTAGGCTATGCTCTTTGAGGAGTTTTAGGGCCCAAGGGCAGTCAGCCAGGGCTTTCTAAGCCATTTTCTGAGACGCTCAGTAGCTTTCCTCCACAAGGGGGTGCTGTTTCCCTAAACTGCCCCAAGTCAAGAGGGGTCACCTTTCCCTTTCCAGTCTCCCTGCAGGGCCTGCAGCCAGCACCTCAACTCCCAGCTCCAAGGACCAGATTCCCTATTATTTCCTCAGCTTGCAGCCATGACCTGTGGAGGCAGCTGCATGCTAAAAATCACCTCCATTTTACAGACTGGGAATGGAGGCTCAGGGGGTCTGACTTCTCTGTGGGCTCAAGGGACAGCAAAGTCAGGGTTCACCCAAGTCTGCCCGGCGCTGGCCTGCAGTTCTCCACTACCCATAAAGCCTCTCTGTTCTGAGTGACTCCACAGAGAAGGAAGACATTGAACACGGGGCCAGCGAGATGTCACCGGTGTGGGAGATTTGGATGTGGAGAGTATCAGATCAGGGCCCCGGCAAGCCCTTGTCCTCACAAAGTCACCTCAGTGTCTTCCTCTCACTGGACATGGCTTTAGGTATTTTTTTGAGAGACAGGAAAGGGTTAAACTGAAAATGTTTAAATTTTCATCCTATGTGAAAAGTCCCATGATTTTAAACCTTTTAAAAATTTAATTAATTATGGTAATCATTAGTGGAGGTCAGAGGACATCTTTGCTGAGTCAGTTCTCAATTTTTCTGTGGGTCTTGGGGATTGAACTCAGGTCATCGGCTGGTCGGAGAAGTGCGTTACCCATTGAGCGACCCAGCCCACCACAATTCTAAAACTCAAGGAATGTTAGAACAGTTTCTTCCTTTTTCCTCTCTCCTCCCTCTTTTGCAAGCTGGAAGGAAGCCGAATGAGACCTGTAAATTCCTTGTGAAGCAGGTCAAGTTCTGACCAGTCTCTGTGCTGTACAGACCTCCCGTAGCCAGGAGGTTCCCATGGACCAAGTCTGCTCTATAAAGTGGATGCCATCTGAATAGTCTATACATATCCTCCTGTATCAATAATCTTGAGATAACTGTTGGTTTGTTTTGAGACAGGGTTTCTCTCTGTAGCCTTGGCTGTCCTGGAGCTTGCTTTGTAGACCAGGCTAGCCTGCACAGGGCAGACTGAGTGAGGGCCCTTTCCTTGTGTTCTTCACAGGTATGTGCTTTTATTTTCTAAATTTTTAACTGATTTGTTGTTATTTTACGTGTCTGAGTGGTTTGTAAGGGTGTTGGTACCCCATCTGTGTGCCTGGTGCCCACAGAGGCAGGAGAAGGTACTGAATATTCTGGGAATGGAGTTAAAGACAACTATGAGCCTCTATGGGGGTGCTGGGAATTGAAGTGCCACCATTTGGAAGAGCAGCCAGTGCTCTTAACTGCTGAGCCATCTCTCCAGTTCCTAAAGATTTATTCTTATGTTTATCTGTTTGCATTTGTGTATGAATTTGTTCAGGTGAGTGCAGTGCCATCAGAGGCCAGAAGAGGACTCCTGGAGCTGGAGTTACAGGAGGTTGTGAGCTGCCAGACATGGGTACCAGGAACTGAACTCAAGGCCTCTGCAAGAGCAGCTGCCCCAACTCCCGGTGAGCGGTTTTGCTCTGCCTTGTGCTCCCAACATGATGTGTGGTCTCACCACAGGCCTAACATAACAGGGCAGATAGAGCACTGGCTGAAACCAGTCCTGAGGTGAGCTAACCTTTCTTTCTCTAAGTTGATTATTGTGGGTGTTCCGTTATAGTTACAGAGGGCTGACCACCACAGATTCTCAGAGAGTCCAGGGCTAGTATGATGGTTTGCATAAGTCCACCCAAAGGCCATTGGCTAAAGTCCTGGTTCCAGACTGTGGAGTAATTGGGGTGTAGAGCTTTAAAGGGTGGGGCTTTGTGGAAGGATGCTGTCACTGTGTGTAAGGCTTTCGATTTTCTGCGTTCTGGCGACCATGTGGTAAGCCACTGCCTACGCGTTCTCACCAAGATGTGCTGCCGGGGCCACGGGCCAAAGTAAGGGGGCATGACTGAGGATTTGAACCTCCCAGACAGAGCAAAAACAAACCGCTCCTCTTTGTTTTTCAGTTTTTCCATGCTTTTATTTTATGTATGTGGGTATTTTGCCTGCGTGTGTGTGAGTGTATCGGGGCAGTGTCTGTGGAGGACAGGAGAGGGTGTTGGAGTTACAGACAGTTGTGAGCTGTCATGTGGGTTCTGGGAACTGAACCCAGGCCCTCTTGAAGAGCAGCCAGTGCTCTTAACCACTGAGCCATCTCTCCAGCCCTCCCTTTTCACATCTATCTATCTATCTATCTATCTATCTATCTATCTATCTATCTATCTATCTATCATCTTTCTTTCTCTTTCTTTCTTTCTTTCTTTCTCTCTCTCTCTCTCTCTCTCTCTCTCTCTCTCTCTCTCTCTTTCTTTCTACCTACCTACGTGAGCACACATGCCACAGTGAACACGTGTCAGTCACAGGATGATCGTGGGAATGGTGGCTCTCCTTCCACCACGTGGGCCCAGGAACGGTGCTCGGCCCAGCAGGTGCCTTTACTTCTTGTCCCCTCCCTTCATCTGGGGCATTTTGTGACAGTAACAGAAAGCTAACACCGGCAAATACCCGGTCACCCTACTCCCCGGGCCTCCTGTCAGTACTAGTTAGTCTCCTGCTCTTAATCTAATGGGACACAGGAGCCGGCTGGCACCCAGAGCTGGCCATGGGCCCCTTTTCCCGTAAAAGGAATGTGCTGGTGGTCAGCTGAGAAACCTCTCTTCGTATTTTCATTTTAAGTTTTCTTATGGTGCTGAGGGAGAAGCCAGAAACCATGATGGCTCGGCAAGTACTCTACGACTGAGAGACACCAGCCCCACCAGAGAAACCTCTTTAAGCCTGGGTGGGAGTGACTCTGATCAGTGAGGCCCTGGGAGTAGGGTGACCTACTGAACACACTGAACACAGTGATGATAACAGAGCTGAACACCACGAAGAGTTCAAAAAACTGGACAAGCAGAACTCTCAGGGACAGTGGAGTCCTTACTTGTTTATTCACCTGTGTGTGTGCACACGCACGTGTGTGGAGGTTAGGGGTCAACGCCAAGTGTCCGCCTCGAATCTCACTAACCCTGGCACTCATCTATTCAGCCACTGGCCATGCGCTCCGGGGAGCCTGTGCCTCCACAGTCCCTGGGCCAGAATGACAGACATGCACCCCCACACCCGGCCTTCCCACAAGAGTGCTTTGTGACCAAACTCAGGTCCTCGCGCCTGCGTGGTGAGCATTCTACCATCTGAACCATCTCCCGGCCGCCCAGAGTAACTGCTCTCTGCTTTCTATCGGGGAGATTGTGGGGTAGAAGCAGCCCTCTGCCGGCGTTCGGCTTGGGGCTGAATCCTGAGCCCTCTCCGTGGTGTGTGAAGCTCAAGCATCCCTGAAGAACAAGAGAGCAGGAGAATGTGCACAGACCCTGTGCTCATTCCACCCACCTGTCAGGGACTCCTCTGCGCCTTGCCCTTCTCACCTGCGCAATGGGTATCCGCCAACTGAGCGCAGCGGAGAGGTGAGAGCTTGGAGGCTCTTCCTGCAGTGCCCCGCTCACAGGCAGGAAGTGCCAACAGTCGCCACCACAGGCTCACCACCCAGGCACGGAGTCCCACTTGCTAACTCTAACTCAGCCCTTCTTTGTCATGTGACCCTAACCCAACGATCAGGCACCTGAGCCTACGTGCCTCCCCGGAAAACAGAGACATTGGCATAACTGTGTGCAGAACATGACTCCCGGTAGACTGCAGGCGCTCAATGAAGGGCGAGGCCTCTGGTTTGCTTCCAGAGACCACCTAGACCTGATTCCTGGGAAACCCCTGAGGGGCATCCTGCCCTGATGGGAGCGGGGGCCCCAAGCAGAGCCTTCTGGAAGGATGGAGACTCACGCACTTGGGATTCCAGACACCAGCTTGAGTGGCCGCAGCACACGAACCGCCCTCAGTGTCCGTAGGTCAAACTCCGTCCCGACAGTGGCCAAGATGCTGCAGGAGAAAGCGACAGTGAGACCTGGGGCAGGGTAGGTGGGTGGTCAGGCGCATGGCACCAGCAGGCTCCCACCGGTGACCGGACACCATCAGGTCAGTTCCGTCGCCTGCCAAGTGACAGTAATGGTTCTTGTCTTACGGAGCGAGAGGTGACTGGTACCCATCTTCTTTCTGTGTGTGACGTATATGTGTACCCGTGGGGAGGGTGCATACCTCTAATCCCAAGATGCTCATGGCCCAGCTAGGCTGAAGCACACAGGAGAGCATGTGATACCCTGTTCACTTTTCTCTTTCTCCACAACATGCTTGTTTTATATACAATAAACACACAATTTTTGAGACAGTGTCACACTGTATAGCCTTGGCAGGCCTGGAACTAACTGTATAGACCAGGCTGACCTCACACTCACAGAGACCCTCCTGCTTCTGCCTCCCAAGTGCCAGGAGTAAAGGCATGTGCCACCACACACAGCAAATATACCTATATTTAAGACAGAGTGTCAAAATGTAACATGCTTATTATGTAGCCCAGGCTGTCCCTGAACTGACAGGAATCCTATCGTCTGCCTTCCAGGTGTGGAATTGCAAGCTTGAGCCAACATGCCACACCCACCCACCCACCCACCCACCCACCCACACACACACACACAATTTTTTGAAGACAGTGTGCTATCATATAGCCCAGGCTGGCCTGGGCTGTGCTCTCCCGACGTCACAGACTCCTCCTGACTGTTGGGATTATGACTGTGCAGTTCTGGACTTCTTCAGATTTCCTCTGACAGGCACCATTCTATTTCCAAGCCTCACTTTCCTCTCTCTGTGCAGACAGAAGCTGTTGCTCAGTGTGCGCAAAGGAGTCATGGGTCTCTGTGTGTGTGGAGGAAGCTGAGAGAACCCAGTAAACACATCAAATGTCAGAGTGCTGTGTACTGAGGAGAGAAATACGGAGAGAAAGGCGCACTGGGGAGAGTGTCAGAGGGAAGCGGTGGCCTTTACATCAGTACAGGGGACTGCTGTTTACCACTGGGGAAGGGATCAGCTCAGTGTTCTTATCTAGGTTGGCCTGGGGTGTGGCTCAGGGTAGAGTACCTGCCTAGAATCCCCAGTGAGGGGCAGGGGTGTGGCTCAGGGGTAGAGACCTGCCTAGGATCCCCAGTGAGGGGCAGGGGTGTGGCTCAGGGGCAGAGTGCTTGTCTAACATCCACAAGACCCTGACTTTCATCCCAAGTGGAGGGAGGAGAGGACAGACCAGCACCGCCCAGGAGAAATCTAGAGCTGCAGAGGAAATTTTACCTTTTCCATATTAAACAAATAAAAACAAACAGGTGACATTAATTCCACAGTATAATTATCTTCTTCTATGCAAAGGTCGATGGTTCTCTGTCATCCACAGAGGATGCTTCCAGGACGACCCAGCCCCATGCTGAAACCCAGGATCCACATTCCTTCTATGAAATGCTGTGGTGTTTACGTCGAACCTGCACAAGCTCTCCTGTGGACTGTGTGTATGGGCACACATGTGCCACAGGCCACTTGTGGAGGTCAGTGGACAACTTCAGACACGGATCCTTGCCTCTGCCCTTGTTTGATACACGATCTCTTCCCTGCTGCTTCATTAGACACACCGAGGCTAGGGCATGCACCACTACACACAGTTTGTTTTCAGACAAGTTCTTACTTTGTAGCCCATGTTGGTTCTGGAAGTGGGGGCAATTCTCCTGCCTTGACTTCCTGAGTGCTGGAATAACTGGTGTGAACCACCATTCCCAGTGACAAACACTGAGCTACAATCCCCCGCCCTAAATTATTATTACTTATTATCATTTGTAGTACTGAGGACAGAGCCAGGGCCTCAGCTGTGCTGAGCAAACGCCCTGCCACTGAGACCCATCTCCAGCTCTCGGCTCTTTGAGACAGAATCCCACTCTGTACCCCGAGCTGGCTTTAAACCTGTGATCTTTCTGCTTCAGTCTCCCAGGTGCTGAGACCACAAGCACTAGCCACTGGAGCAGTTGGGATTGTACTGCCATAGAACCCCATCATGTCCCTTGTCTGCTCCCGCCCTCCTCAGCAAAGGCTGAAGCCCTCCTCGTGATCGCCAAAGCCCTGAAACATTGGCCCATCCCCCACCCGCTCACAGTCTTCCTGCTGATTCTGCTCCAGCCTCCCCAAACTTCTTTAGTCTTCAAAGACACAAACGTTCCAGGCTACCCTTGGACTAAAACAAACAAACAAATAGTAGGATGGAGCAAGGTCAGAACCTGGGGGTGGGGGACTGGGTATGAGAGCCAGGCACAGGCAGGGCAAGGCTAGAGCCTGGGGGTCTGGTGCTGGAGCTGGGTATGGGCAGGGCTGGTGCTGGGTATGACACTAACCCAAGGACATGACACAGGTTCAAGTCCCTTTCTGGCTCCTGATGCAGAAGGCAGGAAAGAGGGATATGAAGACCCCAACGGGAGAGCACAGAGCCGAGGAGCTCAAATCCAGGGCACAGTCGTAAACTCTCAGACCTAGGCTTCAGTGCCACCCCGAATGTGAGCACCCTGAGACCTTGGCCTTGGCTGGCCCAGGCCTCAGAACGGCAGAAACACTGACTTCTCTTGTGGCCGGCGCCACTTCAGTTGCTCCCAAGATGTTGGAGCTCCTGTCCCCTTGCCCACGTGCCCAGAAAGATGGTAGGAATTGGGAGAAACCAGGAGGCATCGTCCTGGGGTCTGTGGGGACAGCGGGAAGGTTGTGGGGCAGAGGAGGGACACAATCAGGGCTGGCAAGGGAAGACAAGCTTGACACCTGAGAGGACAGACTGGTGGCGGTGGAGCCGGAGTTAGGAGGAGCTGTGAGACCGGCCGGCCGGCGTAATGAGGACTGGAAGTAGGGCAGAGGCGGTGGGAGTAAAGGAGGCCTTGGGTTATATATAGCTGCCATTAACGCTGTGCATCAGGGAGCCTGCCTGGGTGCGCTGCATCCGGCCTGCATTTGAGGCCGTCAGCTGCTCACGTCCCATTTTACAGAGGAGGATGCCAAGACTCCCAGAAATCAGTGTCCAAAGATCTGAGTCACACCAAGAAGGAACTCGAACTGGGAACCACAGGTGTAGACAACCTCAGGGCCCCACCCCGCAGAACTTGACCCTCAAGGGACTATCTGGATGGGGAAGGGGCCATGGTGGAGAAGAAAAGACACCCATCTGTTTGTTCAACAGAAACTTAGCTACCAGGCTTTCAGGGAGCACCACAGAGGCCACAGTGAACAGCTGAGGGGAGAGGCTCGTGGAGAGGAGGAGTGGCGTGACCCCTCCCGCACCCCCCAGCATCCAAGGAGGAAGTAAACATTGTATGGGAAAGGAAGGGACCGAGGTGACTCCAAGGTTTGGTGTGGGACAAAGAGCTGGTGCCGACAGAGCTGGGAAGAGCTAGGAAGGAGGCGGTTCACGGGATATCAGGACTGAGGGTGGGCATGCCGAGTCGGAGATGCCTGAGTTAAAAGCCTTCCGGTAGTGCCAGGCACCATGACTACACCTTTAATCCCAGCACTCGGGAGGCAGAGGCAGGTGAATCTCTTTAAGTTCCAGGCCAGGCTGGTCTACAGAGTGAGATCCTGCCTTAAAAACAAACAAACAAACAGACAAAACAAAATAAGCCAAAAAACCAAAACCAAAAAACTAACCAACCAAACAAACAAAAATTTCCAGTAGCTTCCATGAAACTTGCAAGAAAATCTACCAAAGCCACGGGAGCTTGCTTGGCTTGGTCCTTGCTGCCCCCACTGAGTGCTCTCCCCCACACACCTTCCCATTCAGACATCAGGAACATTGTGTCTCCCAGGGGTCTCTTGTCCGTCACCTCCTCGGTGCCAGCTCTGAGAGGACAGTCGCCTTTTCTCTGGCAGAGCCTGCAGTACCTTATGCTCCCTAAACATTTGGTGGGTGAGTGGTACAGCGTGACAGGGCAGCGTGACAGGGCAGCGTGACAGGCTACTGAGTGTCCCCAGCAGATGGGTGCGGTGGGAAAGGGATGCCTGGAGGAGTAACAGGAAGTAGGAAGCAGGTGTGGTGAGGGCTGCCAATCACAGTCCTTGGGAGGATGCTGCAGGAACATCACGGAACAGTCAAGATGCAAAGAGTGTGCGGACACAGGTGGGAGAGAAGTCTGCGTGGAGGACAGTGGCCTCCTTGAAGGCCAAGGGCTTCTGAGAAGGTGGTCACTGCTATCCAGAGCAGCACCAATAAGACACAGGATATGGCAGCCACCCCCATGCCAGGTTTCTAACTGACGTGAGAAGAGACAGTTCTCAGGCCAGACAACAGTACCTGTGTTTATTTAAGATTTATTTTACTTTTACTCATGTGTATGTGTGTATGCACGTGAGTGTAGTTGCCTGTGGAGGCCAGAAGAGGGCACTGGATCTCCAGGAGCTAGAGTTACAGGCAGTTGTGAGCTGTTCAATATGGGTGGTAGGGATCAAATTGGGTTCCCTGCAAGAGAAGCTAGCGTCCTTAATTGCTGAGCCATCTCTCCAGTTCCTGGGTCCTGGGTACATGTATTTACACTTCCTGGAAGGACACCAATGGCAGGTCCCTTGGATTCCAGGAGCTGGGCTGACAGGTAGCCACTGGCCACACAGAGCTTCATTTTAATGTGCATTTATGGAAGACCATATTACTTACAGAGACAGAGTCTCACCATGAGCTCAGGCTGACCTTGTGCCTCCAAGTGCTAGGATTAGAAGGCTTCCCTACAGCATTTAAATATACATTTAAGTTGACTTAAACAACAACAAAAAATCCCTTATAAGCAGTCGCTCGTAGAGCACCCGCAGTCACACGTGAGCATAGGGGCACAGAAAATTGCATTGGACAGTGGTGCTCCAGCATGGCCACCCTGGGAGGCCAGGGATTCCCATCAGCACCTAGAGTTATGCCTGGTATACATTAGGCACTCAGTAAATGTTTGCCAAATACATAAATGATGGAGAAGTGAAGGCACACACCTGTGGAGGCCACAGACTCCTCTAGAAGAGACGGGAGGCTGAGTTGTTTGAAGCAAAGACTCACAGACAACCCGAAGGGCTCTCTTCTCAGCGGACACTTCCCACCCTCCATCGGTGGTGGAGAGTGCCTCCCAACAAAGCCTGAGAAAACGCTCAGCAGTGAATTCTTTCCCTGGATGCCTTGCTAGGGGAATATTGGTCACGTGACCTAGTTACATGCATAACAGAGCCCATGTCAGCTTGCTGGAGAATTCTGGGAAGGGTTTCTCCTGGAGAAGAGTCAAATGGCAGGAAACAGCCTCTCCTCTTCCTGCTGGAGACTGATTTCTTGGTGTCTATGCATAATGGCTGAGAGACATCTTGGAACAGCTCTTGGCCATAGGGCAACTAAGAAAAATCCCCACAGCAGAAAAGCAGGAAGCTGGAAAGACTCCGCACCGCTGTGGCTGAGCCACAGACTCAACCCCACAACCAAGTGGCCTCCACACTTCCTGTTATGAGGGCCTCAAAAGGGTCCAGATCCAAATTCCTCTAAACACAAGTTGTGTGGCTTTGGGCACCTCACCTCAGCTCTCTGGGTCTCCGTTTCCTGACTCAAATGGAGACGGTAACAGGACTTCCTTTACAGGTGGGAGAATTTCTGGGATGTGCTGCCGCATCCTCACCTTGTTCGTTCTGCTATTTACAGCTAGATTCTTTTGGAATCTGCCTCCATCTGGTTGCAGCTGTGTCACTATTCTCTCCCGGTTGGAAGAGGGATGTAGGCATGGACTTCTTTTTCTCCCACGCCCCCTGCATGTGGTGTACACATGTGTGCATGCAGTTGGAGGTCAGAGGTTGATATCATCGTCCGTCTCCCTTCCACCGTATTCACCAAGGCACGGTCTCTTCGTCAGACTGGGAGCTGGCATGAGTTCTGGGGATCTGAACTCCAGACCTCATGCTTGTGTGCCATGTTCCCAGCCCTATCAGTACGTTTTAACAGAGGCGGTGATTACCATGCGCTTGTGAATGAGGCGAGGAGCATGTGACAAGATCTTGGGGTTGGAGCTGGGAGTGAGCAGTGAGGCTATCAGCTGAGAAATGGGTGAAGTGGCAGTGAGTGTGGAAAGCTGTGTGGAGCTGATGAGAGCGTTTATGGTTCCCTACCCCAGCCTATGAGGCACTGCTTTTTAGACTCACAGTCCCAGCCCTGCCAAGGTGAAGCCTGGGAACATGGTTGTTTCTCATTCATCTGGGTGCCTGGTTGATCCTGGGTTATACAAATCCACTTGCTGATATGTGAAGGACCCATGGGCTCCTCCAACATGCCTGCTGGATCCTATTCTTCCCTGTAATGGGACTTAAGCCAGGAAGAAAGTGCCTTAATGGATAGAAAGATAGGTCTTCATAAAGAGCTCAGTAGTGAATGGGGTACATGGCACACACCTTTAATACCAGCATTTGGGAGACATAGGCTGGCGGATCTTTGAGTTCTAGGCCAGCCAAGGCTACATAGTGAGACCATGTAAAAAAGAGCTCAGGTGAAGAGGCGCTTTCCACCCTCTGCACCCTCTGCACCCTAGGGCATGGAGCGCCAACTGGCCTTGGCCCTGGGTTTCTAAGCCTTCAGCCTGATCTTCTCTCTCATGCGTCCCCACTCAGGGAGCAGGTCGCCGTAGAACAGATGAATGGGGACAGCTGGCCCTTTCTCTCTCTGGAAAACTGTCTTGGAGATCCTTTTTCTAAAACCTTCAGAGTTGAATTACTCAGGCTGCTTGGCTCACAGAACAGCTTCACCCCGTGTCTGAGAAGGACACTTCTCTAGTTCACTCACCCATGTGTCTGTCGCACGTTAGCCGCTAGCCACGTTTCTAAGGTTATTAGTTTTTGCAGTATTGGGAGGATGGAATCTAAAGTGTCATCACACAGCATGTCCCAGCCCCTCGCCGAGGGACTCTAGGCCGGCCCTCTGCTGCTGAGCCATGCTCCAGTCCTTTCCACTCTATTTTTATAATTCTGTCTTGTTGGGCAATCAATGTTGAGTTTAATTTGGTCTTGCTGGAATGTGTCCTTGCACAATCACGTGCTGCCCTCTGACAGCATATATTTGTAACTGATATGCACAGGATGAAGTTAGCTATCATGTGCTGCTGTCTGGTTCTACCCAGAACCATGTCTGAAGTGCCGTCTAAGGAGGAGCTGACAGACAGAATGTCTGGGGCTCTCACTGGGCCTGGGCCTTGCAGGTGTCTTTTTTAAGCTTGAGGCTAGACCCTGCATGGACACTGGGCAGCCGCTGAGCATGCTCTGCAGAGGGCCATGTGGCCATCGTGGTCTTCAGCTCCTGGAGAGGGGGCCTGGACCTAAATCCACTGAGCACAGTGAATCCTCTGTATTCCTGGTTTCATCCCTGCAGCTCTCATCAACCAGGGGTTGGACAGAGTTTACAAAGCGCAAAGCCATGCATATAACCTGGGCGATGAAGTGACTGAGGCGTCTGCAGCACCGTGTCAAGTGTTTGGGGGGGGGGGGGAGACTGTGCACAGCTCAGTGTGAGCACCACAGAATGTTCTATGGAGAATTTCAGCACTGCAAGGTTTCCTGGAGTCAGTACTCTGTGGATGTTAAGGGACAACTGTATTTGCGGCGAGTACCGGAAATGTGGCAAAGGAAGGGCGAGTTTTGAATTTTATTAAAGTTTCATTTTATTATTAGGGTGTATAATGTATACTTATGTGGGCATGTGTGTGTCACTCGTGTGTACTGGGATCAGAAGACAAATTCTGGGAGAGGGTTTTCTCCTTCCAACATGTGGGCCTTGGGGACTGAGCTCAGGCCTCAATAAAGGTGGCAAGTGTCTTTATCCACAGGGCCATCTTGCAGCCTATGACTCATTTATAGTCAAGCCTGTGGGCCAATATAAAGGTATGCCGTGATGTAGGTGTGTGGAAATTCCCTCTTAACACCCTGCCAATGTCCTCACCAATCTAGACAGTGCTTCTCCCTTCTGACCTCCGGCCAACTGCTATCCAAATGGTTTATAAGAGTGAGGTCACTCAGAACCTGTAACAACCTCATAGAGGTGAGTCTCTCCATCCAGCTGCTGAAGCAGCTGAGGCACAGAGAGGCTGAGTAATTATCCCAAGGACACACAGGCTATGTCGAGGGGTAGGATGACAGGTCTGTGCCACCACTTGGGTTCAGAGCTTGTACTTTTGAGGTTCCCTGTGCCAGGAGGCCCCAGCCCTGCTCCTCTGCCCCACCCTTAGGAGGCTCTGACCGCTTACCCGCCTTCTCCTGAGCACTGTACCCACATGCAGGGAACACTTCTCTCCCTTCATCTTCTAAATTAAGGAGGTGAACCAAAGGACTTGTTTCTCTGTGGGGCAGTTCCTGAGCCTCTCAGACTACAGGTTTTTTTGCTTTTTGTTTTTTTAAAGAAGGGGTAGGGGCTGAGAGGCAGCGGCCCTGAGGACAGGCAGTGGCCCTGAGGCTTCACAGTGAGCGCTGGGGTCATGTAGATTGCACAGTGAGGGTGAAGCTGGCGGGTCCCAGGGGTCCTGGGAGTCTGATAAGTGCAGGAGGAGGGAGACAGTGCTGTGAGCCATCCAGGTGTGGGGGTGCTTTCCACAGAGGACAGCATCAACAGGGACGCCGTGTGGAGGGAAGCTCTCAATGAGAGGGACAGGGGATGAGTGTAGTGGCCCTCACCACAGGAGACACTGAGCTGAGGGAACAGGAGTTCAAATCAGGCATGAGCTGCAGAGCGAGACCCGGTCTCGAGCGCATACACCCCCAAAAGAGAGAGCCTTAAGGAATGAAAGGGTCTACACACACAGTAACATCCACAGAAATGGGATGCCCACACCTTTCCTCATCCCACACCGCCAATCAGCGCAGCAGCCCGCGAGCCCATACAAGTATATTCCATCCTCGTAAGAATTAAAACAGCCCTCCGGGTAGTACAGCAAGTCTAATCCCAACATTCTAGGCTGAGGCAGGAGGATTTGTAAATTCAAAGCAAGCCTTTAATACATAATGGGAACTGGAGTGAGAAAAGAAAAAGGAGGGACTGGGGGATAGCTCAGATGAGGAAGTGCTTCCCACAAAAGCAAGCACTTGATTTTGCACCCCCAGCACACATCTGGAAAGCCAGATAGTGATAGTGTGTGCCTGGGATCCCAGCACTGGGGTCAGCAGGACAAGGAGGCCACTGGGCTGCATGCTGGATGGCCAGCCGAGCAGAATCAGGAAGCTGGAGGCCAGTGAGAGACTGTCTCAAAAGAGGCGGAGGGTGCCTGAGGAATGGTGCTGTGGGCTGACCTGTGGAGGAAGTTGGAGGCCAGCCTCACCTGTGGAGGAAGTTGGAGGCCAGCCTCACCTGTGGAGGAAGTTGGAGGCCAGCCTGGGTTCCCTGAGACCATGTGTCCAAACAAAACAAAACAAAACAAAACAAAACACCAATGACAAGACAAACTGAATAAAACCCTCCCAGAACAGAACAAAAGCCAAGTGGCAGCTGGTGGGAGGGAGTCTAAGCTGGTCTTACTGCTTGGGAAAATCAGTCAGTTTCTGTAGAAGCAACCGCCCCCCACCCCCATGACCTGGCATTCCTCCCCTTGGGGTTTCCCAGGAGGGTACACAGAGCTCATCGGTCACAGAAGCCTTCTCTGCCACAGCCCACACTGGGCCAAGTCCCCAGATGTCCGCAGTGGTGAAATGTACAGGCAGGCCGTTTCGTCGCCACAGCCTGAGAAGGGGTGACAGGTGGTAACGGTTGTCTCAGCTACAAGGTCAGCGGACAGCTGTCTGGTCCCCAAGCTCTGAGTTCAAAACCAAGCCCAGGCTATGTGCTGCCTGCTGGATGTCAGGGGCTGGGGACCTGGAAACTGCAGACATTCTGTATCTTGACTCAAGCACATGAAACCATCCATGCTGTACCTCTAAGATATGTGCACTCCAACAGGAAGCTAAAAAAATAAATTGAGCCAGGCAGTGGTGGCACACGCCTTTAATCCCAGTACTCAGTAGCAGAGGCAGATGGATCGCTGAGTTTGAGGCCAGCCTGGTCTACGAAGTAAGTTCAGGGCAGCCAGAGCTACACAGAGAAACCTTGTCCTGAAAAAACAAATAAATTGATAGTGTGGCTGGCATGTATTGAGCTACAGGCCGGGCCTGGGTATCACCAACCTCCAAGATGACCCTATGGGACAAGTTCAGTCATTTGCTCTAGTTTCAAGATCAGAGAGATCAAGTCCAACCCACAAAGCTGGGGCACCGTTTAGGTGGGTACTGACACAACGTCCACCACTCCTCCCCCCCCTCCTCCTTCCTCCCCCTGCCCCGCATCTCCCCCTCCTCCCCCATTGTTGAAACAAGATCTTGCTGCTATGTGGACTAGGCTGGCCTGAGACTCCCCATCTCTGCCTTTGCCTTCAGAGTGCGTGGATTATAGGTGTGTGCCACCACATCCAGCTCTCTCGTGGAATTCTTTTTGTTTGTTTTGTTTCAAAGCTTTATTTTTATTACATAGTGTATATTATTATATCTATTTTATTATTGTGTGTGTGTTTATGTGTCTGTGTGTGCCACATTTGTACAGATCCTGTGGGGGCCAGAAGAGGGCACAGGATCCGGAGCTGGAGTTACAGACAGTTGTGAGCTGCCTGCCATTGGTGCTGGGAACTGAACTCTAACTGAATTCGAGTCCTCCACAAAAGTAGTACATGTTCTTAACCACTGAGCCATCTCTTCAGCCCCTCATGAACTTCTAAGTACAGTTTTTCCTTGGTATCCTCAGGGGGCTAGTTACAGACACCAAAGTCCCTTCTGTAGGACAGAAGTGTTTTTCAGAGTGTGTGTGCCCTCCACACAGACTTTAAGCCAACAATGGGTGACTTGAACTATTACATCCAGTAAAGACGCCATCTAAGGGGATGCTGTGCAGACAGAGAAGGCCGCCTGCCTGCTGTGGCCTTTTCCAGAGTAGAAGACAGCATGTGTGGACTGCTTGGGGATAGACGGAGAAGGAGAAAACAGTCCCCAGGAAGCAGAAAGACGCCTGTGCCCATCAATGTGCCCAACAACACTTATGGTGAAAGCCTGGGAGCGGCGAAGGAGGTTCGGAAGCAGTCAAGGGTGGTCAGAGGTAAAGCAGGTATGCAGGGAAGCTGTCCTCAGGGAAGACGCCAGTCCCAGTGGCCCCTCAGGCTCATTGTCCTGCGCTCCCTGGCCTTAGCTTTTGCTCCCTCCCTGGAAAAAGCGGTTTCTTCTCTCATAGTCCATCATGCAGGCCATGGTCCCATGAGGTCCATCTCACAAACACCCACACATTAGGGAAGGGATACCTGGAGGTGAAGGGACCTTTAAAAGGCAGGGCCTAGGGGTTGGGGATTTAGCTCAGTGGTAGAGTGCTTGCCTAGCAAGCACAAGGCCCTGGGTTCAATCCTCAGCTCCCCCCCCCCCAAAAAAAAGGCAGAGCCTAGAGGGAGGCCACAGTTCTCATCAGACCATGCTTAATTTTTCCAAGAGGGCTGAACAAAATGGCAGGAATTTCCCTTGTCCCCGGTCTCCATATAAGCTCTTCTCATCCACACCTCTGCTATGATGCAGCCAATGGTGTGTGCAGCTGTTATGGAGGGCCGTGCCAGAGCCCAGCTGATGGTATAGCCTGCCCTTGGGACTCCCAAACTGTGCACTGAAGAATCTCTTGTCTTTAGAAACTGCCCAGCCTCAGGTATTTGGTCATAACAATGGAAATGGATCAGTGAATGCAGTGTGCAATTCTGCAGTCAAATCTAGTGAATTCTGCAGAGGACCACTCATTCATAGCGGGTGTGTGTGGGTGATTCCCCATACCCATTCTCCAGTTGGCTGTGCTCTGTGTGGTGGAATCATGAGAACTACAAACCCCATAATGCTTTGCTTCCTGCTTGGCTTTGCCTAAAGGTAGGTGCTGGGAATACATCTCTGCTTCCAGCCTTGGGCTTGTATACAGGTAAGTGTCTGGACTATATTCCCAGAATGCTCTGCTTTGACTCCTGGTTGGGTAGGTTCTGGAACTGCATCTTTGGTTTATGTCTGGCTAGGGGAGGTACTAGGAGACCGTCAAAGGAGGGATGCTGCTTCTCCACTCCTTCTCGGTCCCTCCTGCAGGGTGGGACCTCCACAGGACCCTGACAGCCGTGTCTGCTTCCTGTTGCTGTCTGCTGAGGTCCTCTAGGGCTGGAGAATCAGGGCTGGGTTCTTAGATCTCCACCTCCAGGGCACAGATGGTGTGCTGCTCTGCCTCATTAAGCCAGGAGCCAGTCTACAGGCAGAAGGCACAAGACACAGAGGAGAAGGCAGAAAATGGTGTTTCTTAAAAATGGTCTGAGAGGGCGCACGAGGAGGTGACAGGGGACCTCGCACTCCAGAGCCTGGGTTTAGTCTCTGAGAGTTAAGAATCAGCACCCTGATGGGAGGCCTGCTCTCTTTTAAAGGGAAATGGAGGAGTGGATCCGGAGGAGAGGGAAGATCAGGGAGGGCCTGGGAGGAGTGGAGGTGGAGGGAGGGATGACTGCAGCCTGGATGTAGTGTGTGAGAGAAGAAGAAAAAGAAAGAAAAGAATCAGCACCCTGAGCCCCAGGGCCTGCAGGGTGGCTCAGGGGACAGAGGTGCCTGAGGCCGAGCTCATGACCTCCACACACACACTCTGTGACTGGCTAGACCAGCTGGCTACAGAAGCTCCCTGAAATGCCAGACTGCTCTGTGTGATGCTGGGGATGGAACCCAGGCCCTCACGGGCACTTTCTTGACCGAGCTCCCCCCCCCCCCCCCAGTTCCTCTGTTTCAAATAAGAATGCTAGGACAACAGGAGCCCTGCCCAAGGTTAAAATCACCTGCTCCTTTCCCACCTGTGATCACCTGCTCCCTTCCCACCTGTGACCACCTGCTCCCTTCCCACCTGTGAGCTTCTACCTTTCTGAGAATCTCACCAGGAGATTAAGAATCATGTTCAGGGCTGGAGAGATGGCTCAGAGGCTGAGTGCTTACTGCTCTTGCAGAGGACCTGAGTTGGGTTCCTACCACCCATATATCAGCTCACAGTCCCCTGTAACTCCTGTTCTGGAGGATTTGATATCCTCTTCTGACCTCCACAGCATCGGCCCTCACATGTGCATTACCAAACATACACATTATAATTAAAAATGAATATACATACATATATATATACACACACATACACGCACACATATGAGAACCATGTTCAGAATGAAAACATGTACCTTGACATGTGGGCAAGAGGGAGCTATGATGGACATTCTTAGTTGTCAACTTAACTACCTCTGGAGTTAACTAAAACTCCAAAATGGCTGGACACATCTGCGAGGGAGTTTTGCTTAATTAAATCATTTGAAGTAGAAAGATCCATTTCTAATCCAGATCTTTTGAGGTGGAAAGCCCCACCTCTAGTCTGGGCCACACCTCTGTTAGCAGTCTATACAAAGGATCTGGAAGAAGGGAGCTTTCTCTGTCTTTGCCTGCTTGTTCCCACTCTTGAAAGCAAGTCCATTCCTTCACTGCCATTAGAGCCTACTTCCTACTTCTTCAGGGTTACAGCGTATTCTGAAGACCAGCTGAGACATCCAGCCTCAAGGACCGAACAGCTACTGGATTCCTGGACTTTCTGTTCATTGACAGACACTATTGGATTAGCTGGACCACAGCCTGTAAGCCATTCTAATAAATCCTCTTTCTAGACACACACACACACACACACACACACA
>CABHPQ010150637.1:0-18052 GCA_902168405.1 Peromyscus aztecus | reverse complement strand
GGGAGGGAGGAGGGAGAGAGAGGAGGGAGGGAGGAGGGAGAGAGAGGCGGGAGGGAGGAGGAGAGAACTGCGACACTTCCCAAGGACAGCCACTTTCTCACTGGGGTCTGTTTTTCAGATTGATCTGGGGACATGTGGGGACAGGCTGCTGGGCGAGAAGACACGAGGCAGTCCTAGAGTCGTGAGAGTCTGGCTATAGATAGAGGGAGTGTGAGAAAAGATCGGGAGGGAGTGGACGCTGTGGGCGAACTGTCACCCCAAACTCATTCATCAAAACTTAATATCTGGCTGGGACCATGACAGGGTAGTGGTGGTCAGGGGCTCGGGACCGAAGAGTGAGTGCTTAATTAGGATAAACTTTCCCCATCTGGGAAGAACGAAGATGCTGTAGAGACAGATGGTGGTGATATTGGCACACGGTGAATGTGCTTCATGCCACCCAACACCACATTAAGGCTGGTTAAGGGTTACGGTGTGGCTTGGCAGTACAAGCCTAGAATCCCCAGGTGAGGGGCTGGGGGTGTGGTTCAATAGGACAGCACCCACCTAGTATGTGCGAATCCTTGGGTTCAAGCTCCAGCTCCCCACACACCAAATGCTAAATTTAAAAATTTATACTTTTTATTTGTATGTGTGTGTACATGTGTGTGAACATGCATGGAGGTCAGAGGCAATCTGTAGGATTGTGTCTTCTCTCCTTCCAGGGGTGCTGGGGGGGCAAGGGGAGGGTCCTCAGGAGTAGCACTTGGGTCATCAGGCTTGGTGGCAAGTACCATCTCACTAGCTCCCCAATTTTATATCATGTATATTTTACCACAAATCAAGATTTTTTAAAAAATGTAACTTCCACGTGTGAAGTTGGTGGTAACCAAATTGCACATGGCACACAGCTCCTGAAATGCCCAGGGATAGCCTCGGGGAGCCTTCAAAGCTCTTGGCCTTTCAAGTGGGACTGTCACTGGGAGAACAGCTCGTTGTTCCGGGAGGTGGCAGCCGCCTGTCCAGGTCAGAAAGCCACTGCCAAGAACTCATTGGCCCCTGGCTGGCAGCCAGCCGTCCATCTGTCAGCTCACATCCGCATCCGGAGGGTGGCAGGGCTGGGTGGTCACGGCGCTGCCTGTGCCCGGTGCTGGGCCCTGGGGGCTTCCACTTGCCTGGGCAGGGGTGGACAGCAAAGGCTGTCACGCCTGGGTTCTGTGTGCCGCAGGGCACCAGCAGGAGAGTGGCTGGAGACTGGGCGAGTGCTGACCGTCAGGACGGCACAGTCCCACCCGGTACACGCAGGGGCCGTGACGCTCTTCCACTTGGCAGCCTCCCTCCTCCTCCCTCCGCAGGCTGGTGTGCAAACCCTGGGTCTTCTGGGGACACAAATTAGGCTTCTCTAGTAAAGTCCACGGAGCGGTTCAAAGGAACTCACGACATCTGTGACCAGGCAGCCCATCTGTGGTCAGCCTGTTCTCATATCATCTGCTTTTCATCATTATTTTGTGTTTTGAGACCAGGGAGGGGAGGTGGGGTCTCAACTGTGTTGCCCAGGCCGATCTCAAGGAACCTTGCCTCAGTCTCCCGAGCAGCTGAGACCTTGACTGGAAGCCAGGGCCCGACTTTCTGGTTCTATTTTTTCCCTTCTGCCTCCTCCCTGGCACGGTGGAAGCTCACACTCTTTGTGACCACACTCCCGTGGGTTTTAGAGCACTAATCCGAAGCTGGGCCTTGTGGGCTCGCGTCTCGGCTCTGCCACTTACCGGTGACAGAGTGGGACGGTGCAGGGGACCCAGTGTCCTCCTCTGGCCTCTGTATGTACAGGTGCACACAT
This sequence comes from Peromyscus aztecus, assembly GCA_902168405.1. Taxonomy (NCBI): domain Eukaryota; kingdom Metazoa; phylum Chordata; class Mammalia; order Rodentia; family Cricetidae; genus Peromyscus; species Peromyscus aztecus. Next base: position 16,236 of record CABHPQ010150637.1, on the reverse strand, counting down.
ACATTGAAGCCAGAAGTGAGAGCAAGCAATATTGATCCTGTGTGCTCTGCAGGGATTTCTAAGAGACTTTGCCCACTGATAGAGAGAAATTAACATACAAAAAAAATCTTACAATGGTTATCGGTTGTATGAGATCATACTACCTGGTCTTCTGCCAGCAAATGGCTCAGTGGGCAAACACACTCACTGCCAAGCCTGACAGCCTGAGTTCTGTCCCTGGGACCCACATGGTGAAAGGAGAAAATGGACTCCTACAAACTGTCCTCTGACCTCCACAAGCATGGCGAGACATGCCCAAGCACACACATAAATAAGTAAGTGAAAAAAATGTTTTAAACTTAGACGTCTGGGCCTAGAGGTCTAGTGGTCTCACAGCGTACACTGGGGGAGAATTTTCAGGTGTTAGATACAAAAGGAGGGGTCCTAGAGATCAGAGGGCAAACTCAATGAGTCTTCGGGACAGAGTGGACTGAATGAATGATGGCAAGACGTGCCCGCACCTGGAGCCTGCAAACTTGTCACCTGTGAAATGAGTCTCAGTAGGTGTGCTTTAGGCATCTAGACGGAAAAGCCCGTGCCTGGCCTGTCTGGGGGATCCAGTCCGTTGTCCTTAGGACAGATGGAAGGGAGTCTGGAAGGGAGGCAGGGCAAGTGAGCAGGTGAGCAGGGAAGCAGAGAGCGGTGGCCAAGGCTTCAAGCTGAAGTTACTTGGAACCACGAGGAGCTGGGGGAGGCAGGAGGTCCCCAGAGCCAGCGGAGGAGGCAGATGGGTCAGCAGCCTGTTTTAGTGCCTCGTGCATTAGAACGTGAACTGAAGAAAGTTCTGGACTGGAAGTTATGTGGGCTGTGAGTTCTGCTGGCACAGGAAGGCATGGGCCAGTGATTTTCAAAGAGTTGTCGGGATGGGCAGACATTTAACTGTCGCCCGAGCACTCAGGAGGCAGAGGACAGCCTGGAATTCAAAAAAATATCCTGTCTCCTTAAGTCAAATCAAATAAAAGAGAGAGAATGTTGCCAAAGAGCAGACTTGTCGTCACTGGAGCACACGACAGTCCTTGATGGCATCTGCATCAGGGAGTAAGCTGGTCCCAGATGAACACTGCACACTCTCTCTCAGGTGTGTTAACACATTTATGGTGTGTGTGCACCATGCATGTGGGTGCACTCATGTGCCTGGAGGCCAGAGAAGGATGCTGGGGGTCCGGCTCTACCCCTCTCTGCCTTACTCCCCGAGATGCTCGGACCCTGGCAAGGCCTCCCATCACTGAGGTTTCCGTCTCTGACGGGCAACTCCCTAGGAGCAGAGCCTCCCTGTCCACTCAGCCTCTCCTCTCAGGGCCTGGGCTTCCCACACACGTGATCAATATTTACTGTCCAGTATGAAATAGAAGCATACTGTTGTATGGAGAGCTCAAGGCACAGTCACTTAAAATGTAGTCTCAGTCCTCCAACGAGTGGCCCTGCAGTGAGCCACATGGGCTGGCATTTTGGCCCCACAGTCATTCAGGGACTCACGAAGGCTGGAGCTAGGCTGGCAGCCCAAATCCTCCTGTCTCCACCCCTCAGTACTGAGGTTATAGGTGCGCCTGGCTTTTTCCACGGATGCTGAGATTCGAACTCAGGTCCACACACATGCAGAGCAAGTGATCTTATCCATAGAGCATCTCCAGGCTCTGGGTATTATTTTCAAAAGACAGTCGCGGGAGCAGAGTGTGGAGTGATGGCACTTGAGGCTGGGGTGGGACTAAAGAAACGCTCATCGAGTGCAAGGTTTCCGTCAGAGGGTGGGACTTACGCAAGGGACGCACTTGGCACCGTGGGAGCTGCTGCCACGGCAGTTAGTGATGTCAGGCGCCCCTGACCGCGGCGAGGAAACTTCAAGCACTCTCACCCCACTGTGACAGCTACCTAGCTGCATCACACATCCCAGATGCCTGCGATCTCAGAGCATCAGGCTGCTCAGCAGAAGTGCAGCCCACATGTTACAGTCACTGAGTGCCAGGCTGACCACGGTCTTTCATAGTTAGCATGGAGTGACTGCGTTTCTGGTGACTTGCCAAGGCTACTGAGGGGAGCTGCATTACCCTGCTCTGTAGGCAGTGCCCCAGCCTCACCCTGGCTTCCTCCGACTGCCCTCTACTCGCACTGGACAGACAGAAGTGCTGCGGCACCAGCTGGGACTCAGACAGGCAGCCCAGCTGACCCTCTAACTAAAATCCATGTCGAGCCGCGCACAAAAATCTGAAGCCCACCTTGCAGAGCCCTAAAAGACAGAAGATTCCGTAGGTAAATTATGTGTCCCCCAAAGAAGTGAAGCCAGGCATTTCCAGCTGGCAATTGGAACATTAAACCCCTGTGCTGGAGAGCACCCGCTTAACCTAGAAAATGTACAGCCTCCCGGGGCTGAAGTAAGTCCAGGAGACCCCACAAATTAGATGGGATCCCAACAGGCCACAGCGTTATGTAAGAGACCCAGGATGCATTTAGCTTTCCCCTCCCACCCGCAGGGACTCTGAGGCAGTAAAAGAGAAGCTCAAGAATTCTCAGCTGTGGTGGGGCCGCTGCAGTCCTGGGTGACCGAGATTTTCAATGCATAGCTGGTCCGCAAACCTAAGGGACACCGGGTGCCTGGAAAAAAATGTGAGGTCCTACACAGAGGACCACACAGATTATACTTAGGCCTCAAAGAACTCCTTCCAGCCCCAGCAAAAACAAACACCACTCCACAGAACGAGATATGCACAGTAGGAAGATGCAGAAGATGTGGACCAAAGAGTCAATGGAGACAAGAGCTGGCAGACGACCTCTGACGTCGGAGACTGATCTTTCCAACACCGATTACAGAACAACATCTGCACGCTGCTGTTTGTGCATGTGTGTGCAAATACGTGCACTTGCATGTGTGTGCAAATGTGTATACGTGCATGTAGAGTCAGACACGGACTCCAGGAGCTTCCCCACTCACTCACCATAAAATTATTTTTGAGAAAGGATCTTCCATTGGACCTGGAGTTTGCCAACTTGTCTAGACTGGCTGGCCAGTGAGCCCCAGATCCTAGCTCTGTTCCCCCCGTGGTGTGACCACAGGCATGCAGTATGATACTGGAATTTTGTCAACATTATTGTTGTTTTACACGTATGGGTCTTTTGCCTGCATGAATGTCTGTAATGCAGTGCCAACAGAGGCCAGAAGAGGGCAGCAGATCCCCTGGAACTGGAGTTATGGACAGTTGGAAGCAGCCTGACAGGGTGCTTGGAACTGAACATCCCACCCCACCCCGTCCTCTGGAAGAACAGACATTGCTGTTAAACACTGAGCTATCTCTCCAGGTCCCACACCTGGATTGTTAATCAGATCCAGTTCTACCCCACGTACATTTTTAAAGTCCCCAAAATTAAGGAGTTCCAGGTGCCTGGACCCACCCACGAGTGCAGGAGCAACATAAATTTCACGCCTCAGGTTATTTAAATTACAACAAAGGACTACATAAAAGGGAGCGGAGGGGAGGCAGGGAGGGATCTGGGAGGAGCTGGGAGGAGGAGGAGGACTTGAATATAGAAAAATACACGGTATGAAATTCTCAAAGAACTAATAAAAATATTAAAAATCCTTTTATAAAAAATGCATGTGCAATGGGGTAGTGAACAGGTGTGTGTGTGGGGGGGGGCAGAAGACAACCGTGTCAATCCTCAGGAGTCTTTGCGATAAGGTCTGTCACTGAACCTGGAGCTCTCGAGTTAGGTGAGGCTGGCTGGTCAACAAGCCCTGAGATCCTCCTGGCTCTACCTCCCCAGCACCGCGATCACAGGCATGTGCCAGCTTTTTACATGGGTGCTGGAGATCTGAACTCAGGTCCTTCACTCGCCACATCACACCCCGACACGATCCTTTCATGAGTGCAGGCCAGCCGTGCTTCCAGATGTCCTATAATGGCGCACAGTCCTTCCCAGGCAAGGGCCACCAGCTCAGAACCACGACGGTGCCGCTGCTGACCCCCATCCCAGGCCATGACAATCACTACAAAAGATGGACCAGGGTCAGAATGATCAGCCGATTTGCAGGCGTGGAAACGCTGCATTGGAACTGGAAACACAGGAGTGGCCAGAGGCTGATGAGACAGCCAAAGCCAGAACTGTGAATGAGTAAACCGAGGCACACACGGAGCCACTGTCTTGCTCGCTGGGACACATCACAAACAGGCCTGTTCTGGATCGGAGACTAGTCCTAACCATGTCTCCATGCAGTCGATGCCCGAGGACATGGTCCTTTCAGCCTGCCTGGGTCTCAGAATTTCTTTCCTCTCTAAAGCTTCTGACAGAAGACATGCACGTGGACTCTGTACACAGGCAGCAGCGCCCGAGGAGACACAATAATTCCATCACTAAAGCAGCTACCTTCCACTAACTGACAAGGGCCTGGTGCTCACGAGAGTGCGAGGCCTGGGTATTTATCTGCAAACAGAAGCGGAGAAAACGTTCTGAAGGACGGCCTCGGCAAATGTCACCTGCTGGGCCAGGAGGTGCGGTGCAAGCATGAGGAACCGGGTTCGGATCCCAAGCACCCATGTAAAAAGCTGGACATAGACCCCAGGACTAGGGAGGAGGAGACAAGAGGATTCCTGGGGCCCTATGGCCAGTCAGCAAAGCCAATCAATGAGCTCCAAGTTCAGCGAGATCCTGTCTCAAAAGATAAGGTGGAGAGTGACTGAGGATGCCACTGGATTCCACACAGATGCACAGGAACATGTGGGCCCATGCACCAGACCTTCCTCCCAGAATCACTGATGGCTGGGTACAAGGTCCAAGGCTACCTTGATTTTGGTGCCAGAGTTCTCAGCCTGGGCATGATTGACAAGTGACTAAATGTCTCCTTTCTTGAGTCTTGCGTGCTGCGTAAAGTAGAAACCATGGAGAACCACCCTCATGGAGCCGCTGGAAGGACCCAATGATGGGTGGTTTAAGGGTGTGGCATGCAGGATACAGCCTCTCAAGCACAGCAGTTCAACTTCGGGCACCAGTTTCTTGTCACCAGCATGGGACAGTCATAGCTCTTACTCTGCAGGCTCTTTATGAAGGAGACGTGGTAAGAGCTGGCACCTCACACCAGGCTAAGTGCCCACAGAACAGCAAGCGTGTCCTGTGGTCCTGAGGAAGAGGCATGGGGGAGGAACCCTTTGGTTCCCGATTTCTTTTTCTTTGTTTAAGGTGGGAGGTTAGCTCTAGGTGAGACTGACCGACAGGTCCCTCAGATAGGACATAAAGACCGACAGTAGGTGACAGTGGAGTAAAGAAACCAACCTAACAGTAGGAGTGACTGACTGTGGTCAGCACTAGCTGTGGTCCCAACCATCCCCAGGGACTCCACGGTCCCTTCTCCCTGGTGAGTTCCCAGCATTAGGGTTACATCAACCCCCTCACACACGCCTGCAGTCTCCTTTTCTTTCAGTTTTTTTTTTTATTACATTTGTGTGTGTGTGTGTGTGTGTGTGCTTGTCACAGCGTGTGCATGTGGAGGTCAGAGGTCAGCCTCTGGGAGTCAGCTCTCCTTCCACTGTGTGGATCCTAGGGATTGACCTCGCCATGCTTGGTGACAAGTGGCCTTTATCCACTGAGCCGTCTTCACTTTTGAGACACGGGCTCTCTCTACTGCTCAGGCTAGCTTTGAACTTGCAATCTTTCTGCCCCAGTCTCCCAAGAAGCTGAGATCCTAGGAGTTTCCTTACCTGCCGAAATCATCCCCAAACATCACAGCGCAGGGGACAGAATTCACTGCTAAGTGCCCTGGGTCCAAATCCCCAGTGGGCACAGGGCATCATCTGGCATTGACATGGGAAAACTGGGAGGCCACGGAAAAGAAAACTGAGGTTCAAGGAGACCTTATAGCCAGTGAGAGAAAAGCCAGACTCTCTGCCTGGATCATTCGCCATTTCTTACGTGGAAATATACAGCGCTCCAGTGCTCAGCCAGTGGGGCCAGAGTGGGGCCTCTACTTCCACTTTGCATCTCTACTAACTCAATGTCTCCAGACTCTGAGCTCCACCCCACACTCACAACCCTCCCCAGCAGGGTCCCTTGGTGTGACTGTTCCTAGCATTTCCACGGACTCTGTAGCCTCTGCCCACCCCCCCACCTATCTCTTTTATAGTCCCCCTCACCTAAAATTAGCTTCACCGCGTCCCTGTCCCCAGTCCGCCTGTCCTGTCTCTGGTTCCTCGAACTTGGGGTGGTGTGTCTCAGATGCATCAGGAGCCTCCCCACCCCACAGCCGCTTCCTAAGGCAAGCAGTGTTTGGGAGGCACCAGAAGGGAGGGAGGACATCCTCACATCCTCCTCCTCCATGTTTAAGGAACCTACACCCACAAACGGCCAATGAAAGCTCACAGTGTTCCGTATCCTTGGCCACCAGGGAAAAGCAGGTCAAAAGTCCACAGCCAGAAGACAAATACCACCAAGAAAAAAGAAGAAAACGAATTCTGGAGAGAGGGGGGAAGAGGAGGCCTTCACAGCAGGCGGGAGTGCAATCCCCACCCCCACCCGTGGAAGCCAGGTTAGGTGTCCCAGGCCTGTGATCCTATCTGAGGCAGAAGAGTCACAAGTTCAAGGCCAGCCTGGGCTATACAGAGAGGTTAAGGCTAGCCAGTGCAACTTGTCTCATAAAGCTAGAAAATATAAGAAGGGCTGGGTATGTAGCTCAGTAGTAGAGTGCTTACCTAGCATGGGTCTCTCTCTCCCTCTCCCTCTCTCTCCTCTCCCTCTCTCTCCCTCTCCACACACACAGATTACACAACTTGGACATAGCACTTCTGGATGTACACACCAAAGGACGCTGAGAAGTCAACAAAGCCCAGAGACGCTCCCATAGCCAGGTTCGCTGCTGCACCGCTTATAAACAGCCAAGCTATGAAACCAGATTACATTCCTATCAAGAGATGGATAAAGAAAACCTGACCTCTATCTGCAAGAACATTATTTGGCCATAAAGAAGAACAAAATTCCGTCATTTGCAGGAACACGGACGGAACTGGAGATGATCCTGTCCAATGAACGGCCAGCCTTACAGGGGTGAGTAAGGCGTGTTTTCTCTCATACATGGATTCAGAGGAGGAAGAAACGGACATGAGGGTAAGGGGTGCTGTCAGGAAACAGTAGCAAAGGGACGGACTTACTAAAACACCGTGCAAGCACAGGCACACCATAGTGAAGCCTGCGGCTTTGAACAGTTAATATGTGCTCATCAAAAAGTTTGGAGGGAAAGAAACAAGCCCGAGGTAAGAGCTATCCGACCCACTGTGCCCTGATCCATATTTTAGTTTTTTGTTTTTTGTTTTTCGAGACAGGGTTTCTCTGTGTAGCTTTGCGCCTTTCCTGGAACTCTCTCTGTAGCCCAGGCTGGCCTCGAACTCACAGAGATCCGCCTGCCTCTGCCTCCCGAGTGCTGGGATTAAAGGCGTGCGCCACCACCGCCCGGCCATATTTTAGTTTTAAACTGTCCAAGGAAAGCTGTCATCAATAACCCTGAATAGACCCTGCGGTTAAAGTTTTATATATTCTTCCTCAATGGTTGCACCTTATTCACCGAGGCACCGGCCTTCGGCTGAAGCCAGAGCTCGCGCCAACACTTCCTAGGGATCCCTTTACACCCTCTCCAGTGCTGCAGTTACAGGCAGGGGTCACACCCACAGACTTTACACAGGCTCTGGCCAACTCCCACCTCCTCCATTCCATGGCAAGCACTTTACCCCAAGCAGTCTCCCCAGCCGGAAGCGCCATGGTTCAGTTCTGCCCCTGGACATACACTCAAAAGAATCAAAACCAGGGGCTCAACCTGGCACACCATGTTCCCAGAAGCGTAGTGAGGCAAAAGGTCCGTCCATGGAGGGGTGGTTCTCAGACTCATTCCCACCAAGTAGTCACAGCCAACACCAACACCAAAACGACAAGGTGGTTTCAAAGGCTAGGGGAGAGGAAGAGAAGGGCGATGTGTAGTGGGGACGCAGCCTGGGACTGTACCACGAAGTCTCTGGAGATGGAGGGTGGGAACATGAATAACATCCCCTGATAGCACACACAGAAATGGTTCAGGTCGGTTTGTTGTTTGTTTTTTAAGACTGGGTCTCATGTAGCCCAGGCTGGCCTAGAAATCACTATGTAATCAAGGAAGACTTTCCACTCCTGAACTTCCTGGCTTTACCTCCTCCTGGGGTTACAGAAATGAGCCAGCATGCCTGGCTTACGCAGCGCTGGGGATGAACCCCAGGGCCTCTTACCTGCCAGATGAACACTCCATCAACTGAACTACACCCCAGGCTGTTGTGTGTATTTAACTACTTTTTATTTCCAAAAAGAAGGATGATGAGGTGGCTGTAAGGAGGCCCAGGGACGTGGCAGGGCTGTGCTGTTGCCTCTGCATCTGCTGCTTCTGCAGTACTTTGCTGCGAGCATGCATGCTGAGATTTGCATCTGCTGTGTGCTAGGCTGGGCTCTGAGGTCTGAGCCACAGCCTTGAACTACATGGAAGTCTCGGCCTTCCCCGGGTTGACATTCTGAAGGAAGTCAATGAACCACGAGAAAAAAATAAAGGGGGCTGGAGAGACAGTTTCGATCGCTAAGGTTTGCCACACAAGCATGATCCCCAGAACCCACGTAAAGAGGCAGGCTGAGTGGCATACAGCTGCAGTCCCCATACTGGGAAGGCCGGGACAGACAGCTCTCTGAAGCTCATTGGTTCTCGGTTGAGTTCCTGGTCCAGTGAGGGACCCTGTCTCAAAAACCATGGTGGAGAGCACCAGAAGAGACCAACTCTGGGCTGCTTTCGCTCAGCATCCCCTGCCACAAACACAGGCATCCACACAAAGTGAGGTGTGGCAGTCGCTCATCGGGTGCACAGTGAAAGGGGTGGGCACAGATGCTTCTGAGCAAAGGCCCAAGGCAGGAGAAGCCAAGCAGACGTTGAGAGGATTGTTCCAGGCACAGAGAACACGTGGTTGCATCTGAGTGACCAAGGAGCAGGAAAGGAGACAAAGACAAGGAGACAGGGGCTGAGGGGCTGGACCCGGGGATTGCACATGGGATTTGGGTCTTTTCTAACGTTGGTGCTCACTAGTGCCCTCTACTGGCTGTACACAGAACAGACCTAGGGAGGGGAGAGCGGAGGCGGGCTGAGGCACCAGAGTCCTGTTTACTTTCAGGCCTCATCAGGAGGCCGCAGAGGCACCTCAGGGAGCACACAGTGAAGGCCGAGGCCAGAATGGGGCAGCTGGCCAGTCCCGGGGAGCCAGGACTGGATCATAAGCCACAGAGGGATGGACGGCATCTAGGAAGATGGCGTCAACAAAACACAGGCGGTAGGGTGTGAGAATGGAGACGTGGTGCAGAGGCTGGAGACCTGCACAGGCCTGGGTTCCATTCCCAGAACCTGCCGAGCACATGCAAAGGGCCCTGGGTCCCCAGTCAAGGGGGTTTCGTTAAGAGCCAGTGGAGGTCCCGGAGACGGGGAGGAGACTGGAGAAGCTGGGAAGGTAAAGACAAGAGAGGAAGGAGAAGGGAATGGCACCCATTCTCTCAGGTGTGAAGTCTGACGGAGTCAATCCAGACGGGAGCCGTAAGTCACAGGGTACACTGTCACACACTGTCACGGCACAGTCCATCTCCTCTGAGAAGGGCTCTGGAGCACAGCTCCACACCTCGGCCACAGTGAAGGTCAGCGCAGCTCAAAGCCCAGGAGGGGTGATTAGGAAGGTCTCCCTTCCACACAAACAACATGGCGTGTGAGGTGACGCTTAGGGTTTCAGTCAACCCCCGTGTCAACGCGGACCCAGCACCATGCTGAACCTGTGAACACCTGCGAGGTCAAACATGGTGTGGTAGCACACACCCGTGACCCCAGCAAATGGGGAGACTGAGGCAGGAGAGAATCTGGCTAGCTTAAACTTTCAAGAGTGACTCCTGTCAATCATGCAAGCAAGCAATTGGGGGCATACTGTCACATTCCTGTCTTTCCAACACTGGAGGGGTAAAGGCAGAAGAATTGGGAATTCATGGTCACCCTTGGTTACATGACTGGTTCAAGGCCAGCCTAGGCTACATGAGACCTGCATCAAAAAAGAAAGGGGCGGGGAGGAAAACGTATCGGTTGCTAAACAGACTCCTGGAAAATGCAAACTGAATCTGTACCGAGGGCCTTGGGTGGGGGTTGGATCAACCTGATTGGGTGCAGGTCCGCTGTGCCTGGATTCTGTGACTTGACTGTGCAGAAGCCTCGGGAAGCCCTGATCTCAGCTCTACTACCGAGCTGGAGGGAGAAGAGCCTCATCAAGGCCAGGACAGTACCTGCTCTGCAGGTGGAAGAAAAGCCTTTTCTTAACAAAGAGCCAGCTGTCGGTTCAGCGACTCTCCTGGGTAGCTCTGTGCCTGGAGGCTGCTGCACCCCGAGGGCCACTGCTGTACCCTGGGAGCCACGCAGGCAACTGATGTCTGGAATCTGGCTCTTCTCTTCCTGATGTCCGAGTCAGATGCCAAACAGTAACCTTCCCTCTATTTACTGAGCATGAAGAGAAAGAATGTGGCCACCGAAGGTGCCAGTTTAAACCCAGTGAGTGCCCACTGCCGAGCTGTGAGGCTCCAGAGTCTTAGCTTTTCTCTCTTGTCTTGATCCCGACGAAGTAAGGAGACAGGTATGACAGGGACACAGGTGTGACTCTGATACCCAGTCTCATCTCAGCAGGTGTCACATCTGCATCCTCCAGTGTCACTATTAATGTGTGTGTGTGTGTGTGTGCACACTCATGATCCTTCTGCCTCAGCCTCCCAAGTGCTGAGATCACAATGCTCACACCAGGTCCAGACTTTGCTTTCTTTTATTTTCTTTTGCCTGGAGATGAAACCTAAGGTCTTGTCCACAGTAGACAGAAAATCTACCACCAAGCCACAGCTCTCACTGGGGATTCTAGGCAGGCCCTTGACTGCGGCTCGCACCCGGCCCCTCAAATCTGAGGCCCCATTGGGTTTTCTGCCTGTAGTAACTCGGTACATCAGAAGCTCCGGCCGTAACTGGAGTGGGAGCTCACGAGCAAAAGGCTCCCTGTGAGCACTTGCTGTCGGAATGCTGTGAACTAAGCCTCGGTCTGAAAGGGGCCTCAGAAAAGTGACAACAAACTCACACTCGTGTGTCTCCCAAAGAGCAATGAAGACTGGCGTGCGCAGCTAGAGCCAAAGCTCCTCAGGGTGACGGGCGGCTGGGGCTGAGGGTGAGCACATGCCTGGCATGTGGGAGGTCCTGGGTTCCACATCCAGCTTGGCTAAAGGAGGAGAAAGCTGAACAGGAATGTTGCCCACCTTTTACCTCAGCCTCTCAGGAGGCCGAGGAAGGAAGATCGCAGCCTGGAGGCCAGCCTGGGCTCCCGGGTGAGACTACTGGAAAACAATGTAGTAGTGTCCGCACACAGGTGGACATAGAGACGGAGGAGAGGAGGAAGGGAGGGAGAGGAGGAGGACGGGGAGGAGGAGGAAGGGGAGGAGGAAGGGGAGGAGGAAGGGGAGTAAGGTCAGGAGGAAGGGCAGGAGGAAGGGGAGGAGGAAGGGCAGGAGGAGGTGAAGAGGAAGGGGAGGAGGAAGGGGAGGAGGGGGAAATAGAAGAAAGGGGGAGGAAGGAGGGTGGAGAAGGAGATAAATGTGCTTTCCTTTCCTAGACCTCTCCCCATCTCAGTCTGACCCTTGAACCACACAGTCCTGTCCAATGTGACGGCCTTGCGTCTCTGGGTTAGGACTAGATCCTTCCCACAAAGACAGAGGTCACCCACTTCCCAGCACCTCTGACCAGGACAATACAGTGTCCTGGGCTTGGCAGCCATGCCCAGCCAACAGCCCCCTCTTCCTTCCTGTTCCGCTATTTCCTGTGTCTGCCCTGGGAGGAAGATCATCGCCTGGCAACCGCAGGGACACTGGCCAGATGCCCCAAGTGAGGCAGACTGGCATTTATCACAGCAATTCAGGAGGACAGCCCAACCCTGTAGACAGACAGACAACAAGGACTTCTCCAGCCCCACAGGGGAGATGGACAAGACAGCCCAATGCTGCACAAGAAGGTCACCAGCAGGCCCTTCCTGGGTAGAGGCCAAGGTGCTGTCCAGCGTGCTGAAACCTGCTCCTTCCAAAGCTCCAGCTTTCCCTAAAGGTTAACTGGAGATGCTTGGCAGGAGACCCCACCACCAGAATTAGTTGGGGATGATTCATAGAATTGTTGCTATGCAGAAGCCTGAAGGAAGGGCTTGGTAAAGTCCCAGTCACCTCCCTGAGCAGCAGGGAAGCTGGATATGTATATACCCACTGCTCAGCTCCTGGGCTGAGGGAGGTCCTGGGGGTGGGTTAAACATCAGGCACATGGGCTGTCCAGACATTTTGATGCTGGAGAGAGCCCTATGGCATGGATGAAGGAGACGGGAGTGTTATGGTGGCTAAGATGTAGCTTGCTGGGAACTACTCAGCCTGGGGTCAAACTCAGGTTCCTCCTGCCTCAGCTTCCCAGGAGCCGATTGACAGGTACACACAGTGGCCTTGCCTTACAAAGTGGGGATGGAATAAGAAATCTGCCCAAACTCGTGTGGGGAGTTTTGCCACCCACTGAGCAGATACACAGAACTCACTTTCCTTTCCCCTCACAGCCCTCCAGTGATCACTGCTGAAGGCCTGGGGCTTGATTCACGCCACGTGTCATTTGCCCGCCATCTGATTCCCGCCACCGCTAAGAAGAAACACACCATCATTACACCTCTTCTCATAAGAAAGCAAACATCTAGATGATTCCTGCCACTGCTAAGAAGAAACACACCATCATTACACCTCTTCTCATAAGAAAGCAAACATCTAGATGAGGTCAAGGCCCACAGCCAGGGCCAGAGACTCCCAAGGCCCTAAAGCCCATGTCTTCACCCCTGGCTCACACCAACCAGTTATTTCTAGTAAAATACATATATTTTAAATTGCATCTAGTGTGCAATGGGGGTGAGGCACAGGAGTGCATCTGTGGAGGTCAGAGAATAATCTGCAGGAGCTGGTTCTCTCCTTCCGCCTCAGGGGTCCTGAGGAACTGACATCATCAAGCTCAGCGGCAAGCACCTTCCACTCCAGACCATCTCACCAGCCCCTCGGCAGTATCTTTTGCACATTTTGTACAATTCTTTTGTACATTTACTCCTCTTCATGCAACCCAGATAAGGGGAATAAACAAAGGCAGTCCAAGACTTCTCCTCCTAGCGGGCTCGGCTTCAACTCCCAAGTTGATATCCATGGATCTTTTGACTTTGGAGGGAATCATGCAAGATTTAACCAACCGGTTCTGAATGGAGAGAGCTGCCTGGGTTTGAACCCACCCCTGTGGAAGATATTTAACCTTCACAGCCTCAGTTTCTTCACCTGTGGAAGGGAAGAACTTATCAGTTAACACACAGGCCGGCTGTGTTGACACAACTTGTGATTTTTGTTTTTTAGCATTGATTCTGTAGCTGACACCAGACCGAGACAGGCATGGGGCACAGGCTACTGGGAGGCTAGGGCAGGAGAAACACACGTTCAACACCAGCTCTGACTACAAGAGCTCAAGGCCGAACTGGGAAATTTAGTACGATCCTGTTTCAGAATAAGGGGTTGGGGTGGGGACGTGGTCCATTGGCAGGATGACTGTCCGGGACACACAAAGCCCTGGGTCCAGCAGCACAAACAACACAGAAGAAACACGCACCAGTTCACAGGTACTGAGCTAAGCACAGATGTGAGTCGGAGCCTAACTTGGGCTCATGTGACCCTGACTCAACATGGCCTCCTAGCAGAGTGACTAAAGTCCCGAGGAGCTTCAGCAACTGGCATAAGCTGCTTCACTCTGACACATTCCGCTGTGAAGGGCTTGGGAACCAAAGGGCAGCACTGGACACAAATTGTGAATGTAGTGTGTGGACATAGGAGGTGCTCGGAAGATGGCAGGTACCCGGGGCAGTCACACCGACACTACTCTGTGAGAACTGAGGACAGTACGCGAAATGAGGCCCAAATCTCACCACAGCCCCAAACTCGGAAGGATCAATGCTCTCATTACGACTTGCATCAAGAAGCATGCAAAGCATTAATTCTACAGTGGGGAAGCCCCGTGGCACTCAGAGTGACCAGAAATGACTGTAGAGACACCACAAACAACACAACTTGTGCATCGGCCTGATGGCTGTGCTTGTTGTTGATTTCAAGATGCTGTTTGTATGTGCAGGCGCCTCAGGGCAGCTACAAAAGAAGTGAAGAGAAGGCGTGGACTCACGATGTGTTTCCTCAGTTGAACAAAGTGGAGTGAACATTAGAGGTTTATGACTTGATGCCTGTGGATTTATTCCTCAAGTATACAACAGAAAGAGGAAAGGAAGTGAGAATTCTCTATGAATTTCCCTTTCTTTCTGATTTTCGTGTTGTTTGCAGTCTTGTGGATGAAACATGCTCCCAAGCACAGGGCTTGAAAACCAGGGTTTTGCTCATGATTGGCAAGTGATTTACCTTCCACTCACTGAGCCATGCTCCCAGCCCCTCACTGGGGGATTCTAAGCTGGTACATGAGCCCTGAGCCACTGTCCCACATGCTACAATGCATTGAGAATAAGTAACTTGCATAAAGTCACACTGAAATTGAGCCCAACACTCTGGATGATCTGTCTCTATCAGCTGATGGCATCCATGTCCTGAACTGTATTCTAGAATATTTGAGGGTCAAAAGGATTATCATGTTCCAAATGCATAATTGCTTATTTCACTGACCACCTACCCAGTGTGCGGCTTCCCGCTAGGCCCATGACTACCAAACACTGCGTCCATCTCATTCTGGCTAACGTCTGTGATCCTGTCTTTTTAAAAACTTATCCATGTGTTTGTTTGTTCATTTTGTATGTGTGCATAAGTGCGTGCGTGCGTGCGTGTGTAGGACGACAACCTGGGGTAGTCTGTTCTCTCTTTCTACCGTATGGGTCGCAGAGATCACAGTCCCCAGGCTGTCATCTATTATGTATCGCCCTATTGTTCCAGCAGCCTGCCAGTCATGTGTCTATTATCAATCTGCATCTCCACCGTTTATCTAATAACTTGTCTAGGGGCTGGGGAGACGGCTCGGTGGGTGAAATGTCTGCTGCACAGGCATGAGTTCCTGAGTTCAGATCCCCAGCACGCACATAAAAACCTGGGCATGGCACTGTGATCCCAGAGAGCGGTGGTGAGTCAGTGAGCTCTAGGTTCTGTGAGAGACCTTGTCTCATAAAAAAGTGCCGAGTGATTGGGAAAGACACCAGACATCAGCCTCTGGCCTCCGCATGCACACACACATGTGTGTGCACACATGCATGTAACACACATGCACACACATACAGGCACACTCATACCTAAATATCTGCCTTTCTGTATCTCATATGCTATCTATGTGTCTATCACCCCATCTGTTTGTCAATCATTTATTTTTCTATCTAACAACCTATCTTCTATCCCCCTACTACCTGTGTATCCTGTCTGTCGTCTGTTGCCATCATCTATCCATCCATCTACCCATCCATCCATCCATCATCCTCCACCCACCCACCGCCACCCATCCATCCATCCATCCATCCATCCATCCATCCATCCACTCACCCACCCATCCACCCATCTATCCATCCACTCACCCATTCATCCATCTATCTGTCCATCCACCTACCCATTCATCCATCTATCCATCCACCCATCTACCTATCATCTGTCTATATCATTTGTCTCCCTGAACATCACAGTATGAACCCCATCATCTCAGACCAGACCCACACAGCCCTCATCCCACATTTCCTAGATGTCCATCTCACACATTTTCATTTTAACCCTCAGTATTTCAAATACAATGGAAGTAGACTTAAAAAGAAACTGACAAAAGTCACAAAATCAGAATTTCTCCAAGGCCTTTCCCCCCCTCCTTTCTCAAAGAGAAAAACAAAACACTACCTCCCTCCCCAAGGCAACAAATCCATGGTTAAGATGTTTCTCATCAAATCTCACATAAGACAAAGGCAAAAAGCCCTGGCAGGCCACAAGACACAACTGCTGGCTGAACACTGCAGGCCGCTGGGGAATGGAAGACAGCCAGCTAATCAGCAAACGCTCATTAAAGCCACCACTTGTCTCGATGTCCAATCAACGCCCCAGTCCCCTCCCTGCAGGCAGAATCCAGCACTGATCACCACTGCTGACTGG
>CABHPQ010150635.1:52575-71052 GCA_902168405.1 Peromyscus aztecus | reverse complement strand
TTTTTTTTTTTTTTTTTTTTTTTTTTTTTGGTTTTTTGGTACAGGGTTTCTCTATGTAGCTTTGGAGCCTGTCCTGGAACTCACTCTGTAGCTCAGGCTGGCCTCGAACTCACTGAGATCTGCCTGCCTCTGCCTCCTGAGTGCTGGGATTAAAGGTGTGTGCCACCACCACCTGGCTATAAGGCTTTAAAAAAAAAAAAAAATGGAAAAGAAAATACATTTGGGGCTATCAAGTTGGCTCACCAGGTACAGGTGTTCTTGCTGCCAAACTTGATGTCCTGAGTTCATTCCTTGGAATCCACATGGTGGGAGGGAAGAAGGGGCTTGTGAAGATTATCCTCTGACCTCCACAAGCATGTGGCCCTACCTCAGAATAAGTAAACAAAGAAGATTTGCAGTCCTTCACTATTTTAGATCTATGCCTTTTCAGTTTGATGGTTTTTAACTCTTCTGTTTTTGTCTTACCCCCTTTCTCTTTTAATAGTGTTTCATTTAATTCTTAATTTTTGTGGAGCTCAATTACCTACATTTTAGTAATTTTATATCTTGTAACAACAACAGAAGTTTAATTTCTCATTTCATTTTATAGAAGTATTCATCTATCCACATATTTATTTTTTGGTTTATATGAGACTTTCTACGTAGCCCTGGCTGACCTGGAACTCACTCTGTAGACCAGGCTGGGCTTGAACTCACAGAGATTTGCCTGTGAGAACTGGGGTCGAAGTCCTGCATGCAGCACCAAGTCTTACTGCTTATTCATTTAATTTTTCAAAACTTTCGTGTATGTCTGTGTACCACTTACTTGCATGGTGCCCTCAGAAGGAGGCACGGGATACCCTGGGACTAAGTTACAGAGTTGTGAGCTGCTGTCCTGTGGGTGCTGGGACTTGAACCCGGGTCCTCTGGAAGGGCTAGCTCTAATTATTGAGTCATCTCTCCAGCCCTGTTTTATCTATTTTTGGCCTTGGCAGCTAAATCTAAAATTTTCATGGAGTTGATTTTTCTAACTGGGTGGTGGAAATTAGGTTGAATTCATTACAGATATTCAAGCTATAAAACCCCAGTCAGTGTCACTTTGCATTTTTTTGCTTTCTTTTGTTTGTTTTTGCGTTTTTGAAATGGTCTCACTGTGCAGCCTAGGCTGCCCTTGGGTTTACGTCCTTCTGCCTTAGCCCCTGGGTTCTGTGATTTCTTCTGCCTACCACCATGCCTGGCTTCTTGTCAATTCTTTGACCTTCAAATCCAACCATACAATTTTTTTTCTTCCAAATAGTATCATAATCTTAGAGAAAGCTTTGAAGGTTTACAGCCTTCATGTTAATGTCTACTGTTTTAAGGAACAATGAACTTAATGAAAATTTTGTTACTATTTTTTCAAATGGGAATTTTAGTTTTTTAAAGCAACTCTTCCAAGAAAATATGAAATATATAAGGAATAATATTCAGCTTTACTAGTTATGAAGTTAGAGTATTCTCAGAGTTGGCCAGCTTCGATTTGTGAAGGTCATTTATTTAAAAGATGACTTTGCTAAGTATGTATAATATAATAAATAATATGGTGTGTAGATGTAACCGTCTTGTTAAATAAGAAACACAGAGTCAATGCAGAGATGAAAAGCCCAAGAGGTCAGAGCAAAAGCTAAGAGCTAAAAACCTTACCCTTCACTGCCGATGCTGTCCCCCTCTGCAAGAGACCTACATCCTGTGTGTTTGTCCTTTTTATTGACTTTCTATTCTGCCTTCTCATTGGTTGTAAACCCAACCACATGACCTCCTCATCACTGCCCATCTATACAGACCTCCAGGTCTTCTATGGTTGGTATTGAGATTAAAGGTGTGTGTCTCCATGCTGGCTGTATCCTTGAGCACATGGAGATCTGCCTAGCTCTGCCTCCCAAGTGCTGGGATTAAAGGCGTACACCACCACCGCCCAGCTTCTGCTATGGCTTGCTATTAGCTCTGACCCCCAGGCAACTTTATTTATTAACATACAAATAAAATCATATTTCAGTACAAATAAAATATCACCATATTTCCCCTTTTCTATTTTAATAAAAAGAAAAAAGGAAAAAAGTTATAGCTAATATAAGAAAAACTATATACAAAAGTACAATAACTATATACCATATATACAAGCAATAAATACCTAAACAATGTCTAGTCCATTTGTATTTGACAAATTCAGAGAAAGTAATTCCATTATCTACCCTATTTTAATAAGTCCAAAATGTACCTAATTCACTTTCTATCCTAACTAATCTTCAACTATAACTAACTAATCTTCAATGGTGTTACTTTAGAATTAGAACTAATACTACGGAATTTATTCTAAACCAACAGTTCTCAACCCCCAACCCGTTGAGGTCACATATAAGATGCCATGAATATTAATAATTACATTACTATTCATAACAGCAAAATTACAGCTGTGAAGTAGCAATGAAATTATTTTACTGTGGGGGTCACAGCATTAGGAAGGTTGAGAATCTCTCCTAAATTGTTTTTCAGGAAACGACTAGATGCCAAATTACAATCAGAATCAGCCAGTGGTGGGAAAAACAAGAGAGATGCAGATGTTGAAGGCACAGATGAACTGATTTTTGGCAAGAAGCCCAGGATAGAAGACTCAATTAATGAAGACTTAAGGTAGTATTTCTATAGTCATAAAGTTAGTAACTCTTAATTTGATAGATGCATGACATTTTTAAAATTTGTTATTTTATAATTTTATAAGCATGGAACTATATAACAACTATTTAAATATGGAGAATTAGAAGACAGAAATGATTCCTCTTTTGATATTTTAGAATATAATTTTGAGAAAAACCCTAAAGACTTCTTTTTTTTAAGAGGAGAAAAGATGTTTTCTTTACTTAGACGTCTCAGGATGACTGGTAGAAAATGATAATAGAGTAACACTGACCCAGTGATAGGAATAAGTACGCACGAATTACAGGAGAGTAGGCTTTGATTGCTGCAAGTAGTACCGTGGTTTTGATGGGCAGAACTACTTCTCTTGATAAGAGAGACCCATGGACGTCTCTGATTAGGTTTTCTGATATTTATATTTCTCAAAGTTTTTCTGGAACTTTTACTCCTAATACCAATATATTTGGCTGACTTGATTGTCACTGTGATAATGCCGTTTACAATTTTGTTTTTCCTTAAGTGGTTTAGGCTGTTATAACTACTAAATTATCTATTAGAAACAGTGATACAGGTGTCACTGAAAAATTTGAGATGGTGTCATTTGCCCACATTAGCATAATAGGTTGCAAAATAATAGTGATTGTATTTTTTAATTCCTTGTTATCTATTGTTGTAACTTTTAATTTTTACCAAAAACATCTTGTCTTAAAGTATGTATCACAAATATAACACACAATAATGTATATATAGAAATACATCTCCTTTAATTTTTTTTATAGTTTTGTCCTCTCAGAGTTCAGAGAGCCTAGGTCAGCGTGGTACGGGATTTTGATGAGAATATCTCTATAAATTATAGCAACATCTAAATTAATTTATTTACCTTCTGTTTTGTAATGTTTTTTGAATCAGCTTTGTATTTTGAGATAGTGACAGTGCTTTGAAGAGGTTTTTATCTAAAATAGTAGAGCTAAGCTTATATTTGTTAAGTAATCTATGTAGCAGTCTGTTGTATATACAAAAGATGATCTTAGCATTTTAATTTTCAGCTCATTTAGGTTACATGACATCTCTGAATACTTACAATAACTAAAATATTTTGAATTTACAGTGTTATAATTGAGCAGTGTCGTTTTTTTTAACAGTGCAGATAGGAGGCTTATGATCTAATTATTGAAATAATTCATGCCATTTTAATAACTTTTTAAGTTTGGCAGACCTGATGCCCAGAGTCAAGGTTCAATCAGTTGACACAGTTGAAGGCTGTACGCATGAGGTAAGTACAACAACTTACAGTAAGGTTAGCATTACAAATGATGGTGGGGTGATCGGCAGGCTGTTTAGCGTTGCAGGCCTTGGAATCAAGTCATTTCTGTGTGATGCATGTAATATGGGGAAGAGCTATAGCTCTGTGACAAAGCCTTGGGTTCAGATGCTAGCCCAGCATTTCTCCTAACCATAATCTTGGCAAATTTACTAACCTCTTTGAACATTGTTTATTTAGTCTATACATTGAGAACAATGAAGTTTGCCTCCATGGGATAGCTGTAAAGACTATATTTAAAAAAAACAAAAACAAATAGGGAAATTACTCAGCACAAAAGTAATGTTTAGGACTTGTGTATTCTCACACTCTTAAAGTTATCAGCACTGGTTTTACAGTTCACATACTATTTCATGTCATGCTCCAGTGACTAGTAAATTGCTATTAGATGGTGGTCACTGACGGCTTATAGTATCCATTTAGAAGTGAGACTGTATACACATAGGATATAGTGTAATTATATATTCAGTTTCATTCCGCTAAGCCTTTTATTATTACAGTGAAACTTAATATCAGACTGGGCTTTCAGGAAAGGTCAGTGGATAAAAGAGCTTGTCATGCAAGCTGGGTGACCTGAGTTCAATCCCTGGACCCAAGGTGGAGGGAGAGCTGACCACACTGTACTGAGACAGTGTGCCTTCCCATGATAATAAATAAAACATTAAAAGTATTCTTAAACTTACAGCAGGTTATTGTTACTCTTACTTAACAGTCTATTTAATGAGTGGAGAAATCCCAGATTAATAAAAATGACATTTGGTGTGAACTTAGAACCTTATATGTTTAAAAGTTGTTTTTCTGCTCGAAGTCTCTTTTCTGAGAAATGGCACAGTGTTTGTGAGATATAATGGCCAGTTAATCACTTTTAGTGCTTGCTTTCGACCCTGTCCGATGCCCTTGCTTATAAAAACCCAAACCCCAAATAATCCAGAGCCTGCTATGAAAAGGTCAGAAGCGCTTTCTGTGCTCCATGGTTATCCTGCCTGTTCATCCCACCCCCGATACTGTCATTTTCTCGTCGTTTACCCGTGTCTTCCTGCGTGGAGGAGCTTGAGGATGTCAAGTTAAGTGTCCTGTCATATCACTGAGAGGGAAAGACCTTGTCCGTGCCATGTGAACAGTGATTGTTGTGTTCTTGCTTGTATCTTACCTCATCTCTACAGTCTTCGTCAGTTACATTTTTCTCTGTGTGTTATAGAGTCTCCTTTTCTAGTTGACATTTCCTGTTAGTGTATGAACACTGAAAAGATCAATGGCTTGTAAGTTTCTTTTAGTTGTAGTTTTTCATTCAATGCCTGTAGCCCTGCCCTGCCCCGAGGTCCCTCAGCTGCTTATGAAATAATCATTCAGAGGCTTAATATTAATTATCAACTGTATGGTCTATTGGCTCAGGTTTCTTGCTAGCTAGCTCTTATAGTTTAACTCAACCCATAACTGTTAATCTATGTATTGTCACACGTTCCATGGCTTTACCTGCATCCCATTACGTGTTGCTCCTAGGATGGCAGTCTAGCATCTCCCCACTCTGCCTTTCTCTTTCCTGTCTCTCTCCTTGAATTTCCTGCCTGCCTCTAAGCTGCCTTACCGTAGGCCAAAGCAGCTTATTTATTAACCAATGGGAACAACATGTGTTCACAGAAAGACACCCCACAGCAAATACCTATCTTTTTAGTGCCACATAACACAGGCATGATCCCCTTTCAGTATCCCTGTCAGATTTCCTAACCTTTCTTTCTTGTTTTAATATGTTAAAGTTATATGTCTTCTCTATTTCTTTGAAATTGCTCTGGCAAAAATCACCAGTGACTACTAAGCATTCATTTCTTGATATTCTGCTACTGTTCTGTTTTTTGTTTTTTGTTTTTTTGACTCTGTGTGTGTGTGTGTGTGTGTGTGTGTGTGTGTGTCCGTGTCCTGTTTGTGCTCATGGAGCCCACAGGAGAATGTTAGGAGTCTTGTTCTATCTTACTTTCTTGAGACATGGTCTCTTACAGTACCTGATGACTGTAAATGTGTGGGCTTATTTTAGGATTCTCTATTCCATTAGTTTACATGTCTCTTTGACTAGCACCATGCTGGTTTTGTTTGCTTTTCCTTTTTTGTTGTTTGTTTGTTTTGTTTTCTTGTTGTTGTTGTTTTTTAGACAGAGTCTCTCTATATAGCCCTGGCTTTCCCAAAATTCACCATGTAGACCAGGCTGGCCTCAAACTCACAGACATCATCTGCCTCTGCCTCCTGAATACAGGCTTAAAGGCATGTGTTACCATGTTCACTTTTCTTTTCTCATTGTAATTCTGTTTTCATTATATAAAACAGTTTTTAAATTTGAATATATTTCGATCATATTCTTCTCCTCTCCGAAGTCCTTCCAGATCCTCTTCCCCTCCCTACCCACCCATTTTCAGTTCTTTCTCAAAAAACAAAAACCCAATACAACACCCCCCCAAGTCAAGAAAAGAAAACAAAAACACCAAACTGTAACCAAATAAAAGCATCCAAGCCAGATATGCTGGCGCACACCTTTAATCCCAGTGTTCAGGAGGCAGAGGCAGGTGGATCTCTGAGTTCAAGGCCAGTCTGGTCTAGAGAGTGAGTTTCAGGACAGCCAGGGCTACACAGAGAAACTCTGTCTCAAAAAACAAAAATAAAATAAATAAAATAAAAAAGGCATCCAAAACACTGTGGAGTTCGGTATATGTTGGTCTACTACTCCTAAACATGAGACCTGCCCTGGAATGATTTGATAAGCCCAGTGTCACTTATTGGAGAAAACTGGTTTTTCCCTCTCCCAGCAGGTATAAATGACAGTTCAATTGTTAATCTTTATCCTAGTGACTAGGTTTTTATTCATTCATTCTTTTTAATATAGCAAAATAGGATAAAATAAAAACTGTTACATCAAAGTTGAAGAAGACAAACCGGCAGAAGGAAAAGAGCCCAAGAGAAGTCACAGGAGTCAGAGACCCACGCATTCACACACACAGGAAACTCAAATCCCATAAAAGCACTAAACTGGAAGCCATCATATAAGGACAGGACCTGGTGCAGACCTGTTCAGGCCCCGTGCTTGCTGCTTCAGTCCCTGAGTTCATCCGAGCTTTGCTCCTGCTGATGCAGAGGGCCTTGTTCTCCTGCTGTCCTCCATCCCTCTGGCTCTTAGACTCTTTCTGCCTCTTCTTCTGCAGGGTTCCCTGAGCTCTGAGGGGAGGGATTTGATGGAGACAGCCTATGTAGGGCTGTGAGATATAATGGCCAATTAATTACTTTCAGTACTTATTTTTAGACCCTGTCCAATGCCCTTACTTTTACAAAAAAAGAAAATAATCCAGAGCTGTGGTTCTCAAACTTCCTAATGCTGCGACCCTTTAATACAGTTCCTCATGTTGTGGGGACCCCCCAACCATCAAATTATTTTTGTTGCTGCTTCCTAACTGTCATTTTGCTGCTGTTAGGAATTGTAGTGTAAATATGTGTGTTTTCTGACGGTCTTAGCAGACCCCTGCGAAAGGGTCATTCTACCTTACGGGGGTCCAGACCCACAGTTTGAGAACTGCTGATCCAGAGCCTGCTGTGAAGAGGTTAGGCGCTCCATAGTTGTGGTGGCGCACGCTGGTAGGATTTGCTGAAGGAGGCCAGGGCAGGAGGATCACCAGTTCACTTTTCATTTCTAGCCAATCGTTCCTGAAACTAAATACAGTACCTTGATTGTAGTGAGTGTACTGATTGTTCTTAATATTACTAAAGCTTTTAACTTCATTTAATTTTTATTGAAATTTTATCCTCAGAAGTTGAAGTTTTACCTAATTTCTGTGTGTTCCTTAAAGTGACTTGGTAGGTTATTCATATGCCAAGTGCTTAGATCCTTACACAGTTGGAAGTGCAGGCATTCAGGTATTAATACTCACACTTGGGAGTCTGGAGATAAGGGTTGTCATTTTTATTGCATGTACTTTTGTTTTATTGACTGTACATTAGGTATGGGGAAGATAATGATAGCCACGATACTATCGTAGACAGTAAGCAGTTTCTTCAGGGAAATAATGGTTCATGTTTTGATTGCATTGCCATTATGCCAGCACTAATAGAGGGGATGTTTTGGGCGTTGTAACTAACTTTTCCCCTTGTTCTTGTAGTCGGTTGATTTTCTAGCATGTAAGACTTAGCAGAAACATTTGTTGATCTTTTCTATTCTTTAAACCGTCATTTGTTTTGGAGTATTGAATTTTAATGGTCACTTCTTCCTTTCTCCTTAAACTTTGGCATCAGGTTGCTCTTCCTGCAGATGAGGAGTATATACCACTTAAACCTCGAGTTGGAAAGGCAGCAAAGGTCTGTATGAGAATATTTGGGAAGTTTTGTGAGATCTTAAAAAAGAAAACATTTCAAATGTGATTTTTAAATTTACTCGTGTATGTGCCTTTGAAGAAACATACAATAAAATACCATGATAACTGAGTAAAGAACCATGCTAGAAACCAGGCTCCGTGTGATGAGTTTTAAAACATTTAAAGGGTGGTTATCTCCCTTCTTAAAGAATCTAAGAGATTTGTCAGCCTTTCTGTAGAAAACATTGCATGTAAGTTTTGCTGCTGGTTTAACAGTTCAGCAGCTTCTAAGTAACCACAGTCCAGTGTGTTTTTTCTGGTGTGTCTTCTTGGTTGTCAAAAGGGCCTCAGACTCCTGATCTTTCTGCTGCAGCCTCCCTCACCTGTGCTGGGGTTACCTGTGTACTCTTCTCACTTCAGACTGTTTTTATTAGATTTTTTAAAAAATCTTTAAAGGTTAAAATAGGCTAATGTTTTCAAAGAACTTTCTCTAAAAGAAGAGCAAGCATGAACTCTTAAAGTTTAACAAATTATTTCTCTGCTACATAATGCTGGATATTTCATTTTTTTCAGAACCTCAGTTTTCATCTAGGAAAGGAAATCATACATATGACTATTTTATGGGATTATGAAAATTTATGGTATATGGAAAGTTGTTGCACAGTACCACAAAACATATAATGATATTTTATTACTGATTTAGGTGTGACTACAAATAGACTATAGTGAGAAAGACTTGTGCTGTCTGTAAAACTGTTCTGTAGTCCTTGTCACTGCTGAGTGGTAGTTGAATCATAAAGGAATCTTAGAACACTTTGGAAGGACAGCTCTTTTGATTTTAAGTGTGTTTCGGTAGCTTAGCATGTTCATGTGTCTTGTCAATTTGCTTTTACAGGAATACCCATTCATTCTTGATGCTTTCCAAAGAGAAGCCATTCAGTGTGTCGATAATAATCAGTCTGTGTTAGTATCTGCTCATACGTCAGCGGGAAAAACTGTGTGTGCTGAGTAAGTATCGGTGTTTTCGAATGAAATAGTCAAATCGCTTAGTTATTTTAGTCATTGAAAGTTTCCATCTGTATTCTGCAAATAAGGATGGTTTTGCTTGTTAGGTAACCTGTAGTTTCTTTTTCTTACCTTCGTTAAAGCATTGAAGATTTTTAGTAGTGTTTTAATAGATGTAGTCAAGAGCCATTCTTCTTTGTTCCCATTATTTGGGAAAATATTTTGTTTTTTATCATTAAGCATGATGTTACTTGTGGGTTTTTCATAGACGTCTTTTTATCAAGCATAACTATTTTACAGTTAGTCTCTTTGTCAGTCAGTGTGTCTGCATGAATTTAGAGACTCAATCTTTTTTAAGTTCCTTTTCTTTTTGTATTGAATTGATGTGGAGTTTTGCTTTGTTTTGTTTTGTTTTGGATTTGGATTTTTGCCTTTTCCTGCTAATGTGATAAAATGTGTTGCAGGGTGTCCAATGAATCATCCTGAGATAAATTCCATTTGGTCATGATGTATAATTGTATTATATTGTTGGGTTGATGAATTAAAATTTTTATTAAGAAATTTCACATCTTCATTTCTGAGGGGCATTGGTTTTTTATTATTATTATGATTAATGTCTTTTTTGTTTTTGTATCAGGCTGATATTTGATTTTTTTTTTCTTAATCTAGTGCGGAGTGTGGGGGGGGAGGTCTGTTATTATGTTGATCTGACAAAAATCCAGCTTTTGATCTCATTGGTTTTTCTTTGTTCTGTTTCCATTTCATTGGTTTATACTCACTTCATTTATTTACTTCTCCTAGTTTCTTAAGATGAAGTAGTTGTTTTGAGACCTTCTTTTTCTAAGAGGCATTTAAAGTTCATGTAGTTCCAGATTATTTTTACTATTAGTGAAATGTTTTGCTGTTTTTAAATGACATGTCTTAATATAAAAAGACATTATTATTTGTTGATGCTGATCCAGATTTTTCTACTAATACCATTTCTTTCTTCATGAAGTGTGGGGCGTTTACCCATCAACCCCACAGTTCCCCAGAGTTTTCTTGAGTGAGAGTAGCAGGAAATATTAGATAGAAGGATTTGGATTGTGGAGATAAACAGAAAATACAGGATAGCCTGGAGAGGGCCTGGAACCTATTCCAACGGGCCCTGACAGTCTCTGCCCTAAGGTATTTATAGAAATGCCGAGGGGGTGGAGCAAAAGACCTCACCCCAGCACAGCCAAGTGCAGACCATTTCAGACACCTGCACTCAGGAACGTGGTCCAATCATCCTCTATTCAGACCTGCTGGGTAAAGCCACGAGGAACCTGAAAACGGGCTCCCACAGTGAAGAAATTCTTGAAGTATTTATTTCAGTACAAGTCTCCTGATAAGAAACTGCTTTAACATTGTAAAAAATATTGCTTGTTCATTTTTTAAAACATTTCCCCTCAGTGTTAAATTTTTTTATGTCTTCTTTTTGATTTGCATAATTTTTGACAAGAAATCACTCTCTTCCTTACTTTGTTCTGGATGTAATGCTTCCCTTTGGCTGCTTTGAAGACTTTATCATTGGTTTTTAAATAGTTTTATTTTACATGTGCGTTTATGTATCTCTCTGTATATGCACACGCACGTGCTTGCTCATAGATGGCAGAAGTGTTGGATCCTTTGGAACTGGAGTTACAGATGGTTGTAAATCACCACGTAGAGGCTGGGAATTGAACTTGAGTCCTCTGGAAGAGCATCAAGAACTCTTAACCATTGAGCCGTCTCTCCAGCTCTCTTAACAATTTCTTTATGCTATACTTTGTTTTTTATATTTTCCCATGCTTGGCATTCCTTGTTGGGTTTGTTTTCAACTGTTTCAGAGTCCCATTGAGGAGTCTGGTTCTTAAACTAGACCAAGGTGTCGGCTCATGCTCTGTGTGTTCTGTTAAATTTTGTTTTTTGTACCATTTCTGATGTCTTCAGATTTTACTAGTCTTTTGTTTCTTAAATTGTTGAATTTGCCATTAATTTTATCAAATGACTGCTTCATCTTAGAGATTGTAGTAGTGGTTTTGAGCTTTTTGATGGAAGTTCAATTTATTTATTTTTTGGTACTGGTCATAGTCCCAGATTCAGACATTATTAGCTATTAAAGGGTTTTTTGTTGTTTTTGTTTCATGTCTTTGTCATTTTGGAATTTCCCTTAAGGCCCAAGGGTTGTTTCATAGAATGTTTGTTTCTCTTTTTCTTCCCCTAGGTTTTTGATGTTTGTTTTGTTTTCTTGTTTGTTTGTTTCTGGTTTTTTGTTTGTTTGTTTGTTTTGTTTTTCTAAAGATAGAGTTTCTCTGTGTAGCTCTAACTGTTCTGGAACTTGCTCTGTAGACCGGATAGCCTCTAACTATCCTGGTTGAGGATGCACCTTCTTTTGCCTCCTGAATGCTGGGATTAAAGGCATGAGCCACCACACCTGGCTATTCCTTCTACTTTTATTTTCTATTTATTTTGTGTTTTGCTTGTGCCCACGGAAGTTGGAAGAGGGCATCAGATCCCCTGAAACTGGGTTTTGAGCTACCATGTAGTTGCTGGGAGTTGAACCCAGGTTCTCTGTAATAGCAATCACTGCTCCTGACCCCCGAGCCATCTCTCCGACTGTTTTGTTGTTGTTTTTCTGGTTTTTAATTTGTAGGTTTTTTGTTTGTTTGTTTGTTTCCAGTGTTCTGGGACCAAACCCAGGACTTTGTGTATGCTAGGCACATGCTCTACTATTGAGCTACATCCCTAACCACCTCAGTTTTCATTTGCTTATATTGTTAATAGTTTACATTTCCCTATTGAGAATGCCTGTTTGTGGAATTATTGTCTTGTTTCTTTTTAATTCTTAGAACATAGTTCCCTGTGTTTTGAGGAACATAGTTTTAAAAGTTGCTGTCTCTGTAGCTGCTTTTGAAATGTTCTTCTGCCAAATCCAACCTTTGGAGCCAAACATTCAATTCCTTATGTCTACTTTTCCCTAAATACAGATTATACTTTTCTGTTTCCTATTCCTTGTTACTGTTGTTAAAAGTCAGTATTTTAGATAATGCAACATCTCTATATTTGCTTTTCCATATGTATCTTTCACTGTTAACTATTTGATCATGTTTGAACAATTCTTAATTTTATAATTCAGGGGATGGCTGGTATGATAAACATACTTTGTGCAGGAACTATTTCTTTAAAAAGTCTCTGCCACAGTGTTTCCTCTTAAATCTTAATTTCATGGCCTGCAGTTAAATACTAAACTGAGCTTTCTTTTAAAAGCAAACTAACAATACCATTGTATTAATTCCATTAATACCTAGGAAAGAACTTGATAAACAGAACCTACAATAAGTAAAAAAATGATTTGTTAAATATTACATGAAGAAAAAGAGTACATATCGATGAATTCATTTATGAAACTGTAGAAGAAAAATCCACTCCCCTTTCTGTGGGTTTCTTATTATTTGTAGTCTGTGTATGTATAAATGGATGGACAGAAGTAATGGACTTTTGGATGCCTGTCAGTAGAACCAAAGGCTTTTCTAGCAAGAAATAGGGTATCCACTGATAGGCCAAATGTAGTTTTAACTCCAAGTGACTGGGAGTTAAAAAGTCCTTGCTCAGTTAAACTTCTTCATTTCTTTCAGATAAATCATGATTATAGTGTAATAATTTATTTATAGTAAATAGATTATGAATGAATGCTCTCCAAACTTGAAGTCTTGCCTGTTTCTGTATTTTTAGGTATGCTATTGCATTGGCTTTAAGAGAAAAACAGCGTGTAATATTTACCAGCCCAATCAAGGCTCTCAGTAACCAGAAATACCGTGAAATGTATGAAGAGTTTCAAGATGTTGGTCTGATGACTGGAGATGTTACTATTAATCCTACAGCATCTTGTCTTGTTATGACTACAGAGGTGATTTATGTTGTGTCTCATCTAACCTTTCCTTTGGAGTTTAGTCAGTGTATATCAATCCAACACTGGATAGTTTATAGCCTGCTTTTTTTCAGATAAAATATAATAATTATTTGTGAATAGAATTGTTTGAAAAGGGCATAATAATTGTAAAGTGCCCTAGCAGCATTAAACATATCTCTAAATTAATATTTATTACTTCTGATAAAACATAGATACCTTTAAAAGTATTTTTAACACTTATTACTATGACTTGAAATATTTAGTTGACTTCTTTCTGTTATATAGAGTTTCAAGGATTTGAATACATTGTTTCATACACGTAGTGACTCTTTGTTTCATGTTTTGTTTTGTTTTTTACTTTTGTGCCTGGGTATTTATTACAATAAGCAGGTAAATAATCAACTTAAAAATATATACTCACTATTATGCTTAACTTTAATCACTGTTAAGTTTTGAGTATAACATGATTTGGGCATGATTATCTCCTACTGTAGTTGGTACTTAAAAAATGTGTGTATATGTATTTCTGTGCATGGTGTGTGTGTGGGCACATGTGCCATAGTGCATGTGTGAAGGAAGGTCAGAGAAGAACGTTGGGGAGTCAGTTCTCTACCTTCACCTTTATGTGTTGATTTCTGGGGATTGAACTTAGATCCCACTGAACCATCATCTCACTAGCTCCCATATTAGGACTTTGATACATACTTTCATAGTATCATTTCATTTTCATTTACAGTAGTATAAATTAGCTTCTAGTTTAGAGAGTATGTAAAAGGGGTAGCTCACTTTTCTTTTTGGAGTTCAATATAAGTTTTTATCCATTCTAAAAACTTTCACCTGAAGATTTTCTTTAACTCTTGCAACTAAAGACAATGATTATTACAGTGTATCCACATTGTGAGGCAGAAACATAAATACTTTAGGGATCCAGTGTCTTGGACAAAAGTTAAGTACCTCTCATGTCCTAAAGTGTGGCTCCTGGGAAGATGTTGTACAGAGGAAGTTGGCTTCATATTCCAAATAAACAAAAAAGTAGGTATGATAATAATAGTATCTTTGTGGATACCTGATTATATGTATTGAGAAGTCAAAGATATATAGCTTTATAATATTTAATATTTCCACATAACAAAGTTATCAAAAATTCCTTGTTGGTAACAAACAGTATTTGTCTAATTATTGGATGTTATGTTAAAGTCCTGCTAAATCTGTCTTCCCTCTTTTAGATTTTGAGAAGTATGCTGTATAGAGGTTCTGAAGTAATGCGAGAAGTTGCTTGGGTCATATTTGATGAAATTCATTACATGAGAGATTCAGGTATACTTTGCAGTGTTGAGATATGTGCCATGCATTTCCCTTACAAATGCCATTAATAATTTTGAATAAGAATTGTTGGCCTTAGTTTCAATTTTCATGTGCCTAGAATTCTAGTATACTATTACATATTCAAATTGTGGACAACATGGTAAAATATTCCCAGTAGGACTTAATTAAAGTTTAGTTCCTTGAGTAGTAATGTTCATTGGGTAAAATTATACACATTCAAGTAAAGCAAATGGAATTAAGTAGTTTGCTTTTATGGAGTACTCACTAAGCCAGACATGGTGCATGCCTATAATACCAGCACTTGGGAGGCTGAGACAGGAGGATGGGGGAGGCAGAGGTAGGAAGAAATGAGATCAGTGAGTCTAGGCTACATAGCAAGACTTTGCTCCCTCACATAAGAAGCTCAGTAACTATTTAATTTATTTTTTTATTTTTTGGTTTTTCGAGACAGTTTCTCTGTGTAGCTCTGGCTGTCCTGGAACTCTCTTTGTAAACCAGGCTGGCCTCGAACTCACAAAGATCCACCTGCCTCTCCGCCCAAGTGCTGGGATTAAAGGCATGCACCACCACCGCCCAATTCTCAGTAATGATTTAATGTGAAAGAATTTATAGAACTTCTGGTTTACAAAGATAATATTGGTAATTTTTAAGTTAATTTAGTTTTATAAACCTGTGACTCCATATTTGTAAAGAAGGTAGGTATGAAATAAATAAGTAAAACAAAACTACTATAAATATATTTTCCCTCAGGCAGGCTGTTACCCTACTGCAGTTAAAAAAAAAATAAATGTAGTTGCAGTTTGGGATATATATATATATATATATATATATATATATATATATATATATATATATATATATCTGACATTTAAAAGCTAATGTTTAATATGTACACACCTAAAGTAAGATTTTTTTATTTTAAAGAACTGAATTAGTCTGTATCCATGTTTCTCAACTGTCCTAATGCTGAGACCCTTTAACATTGTTCCTCATGTTGTGGTGACTCCCCCAACCAAAAATTATTTCACTGCTACTTCATAACTAATTTTCCTACTGTTAGAAATTGTAATTTAAATATCTATTAATGTTTCTCCCTAGTGTCGAGACCCACAGGTTTTGAACTGCTTGTCTATATATATATATTCATGATAATATAATGTAAGAAAACATCAACACTTACCTTTGCCAAATTTATACAGATACTTTCAAACACATTTTCTATTTGCTTTAAAAATGATGGATCTGGGCCAGCTAGTGGGTTAAGGCTCTTGCCACTAATACTGGCAACCTGAGTTCAATCCCAGGACCTGTGTCTTTTTTCTTTTTCTTTGGTTTTTCAAGGCAGGATTTCTCTGTGTTCCAGGACACTGGCTGACCTGGAACTTGCTTTGTAGACCAGGCTGGCCTGGAACTCACAGAGATCCACTGCCTCTTCTTCCCATGTGCTGGGATTAAAGGCGTGCATCACCATGCCCAGCTGAGACAACTGACTCTTAAAAAGTTCTCTTCTAACATCCAAACAAGTGCCATGGCATGCACACACCCACGCACAAAGTAAAAACATTTAGTACTCCAAAGAATCATGTGATAAGCAAATTTAACTGTGATTAAAAGAAGTTAAATATAATATGTGTAAGTTCTAAAAAAAGTTGATTATTAAAATTAATATTCAGATGCAAACAGGAAATCAAAAATTACATGGAACAAAGAGCTATTACTTTTTGGAACTATGTATTCAAAACTTTGAAATTGTATAAAATGCCCAACTAAGTGTTTTTAAGTAATTAATAATAATAAGTATTAAAGTACTTTTTAAAGTATCTTATTATAAAACAAGTAATGAATATTAATTTAGAGATAGATTTATGTTACTAGGACATTTTAACAGCGCTATACCCATTTCAAATCTACTATTCATCAGATCCATTCCCTCCCCCCCAGGTCATGAGGGTAATTTGGGTAACATGGCATATGGGATAGTAACAGCATGTCTGTCAATTGTGTTGCTATAGTGTCCTAGGCGTCATTAACCAATAGTAGAAATACTATTAGCTGCCTTGGTACTGGGGATCTTGTTTGTTATGGGAAGGATACAGTCTGGAACTGCTTTTTCAGAGTTCATTCTGCATGAAGTGACTGCCTGTTGTATCTACTCTATCGATTCATGAACTGAAGTAGGTTTCAGTTATGGTCTGTGGCCAAAAGTATGCTTGTTCGAAGTGGTTTGCATGTTCAGTTAGTAAGCCTACGAGAAAATAATTTCAGATTCTATCACTTAGCTAACTGAATTCCAAACTACATTTGTGTTTCTCAGAGCGTGGTGTAGTATGGGAAGAAACTATTATTTTGCTGCCAGATAATGTCCATTATGTCTTTCTTTCGGCTACTATTCCAAATGCTCGACAGTTTGCTGAATGGATTTGTCACCTACATAAACAGGTACTTTCCTACACTTTTATGTCTTCATTATTTTAAAATGTTGCTGATTGGGCTTGCCATACCCTTCTTATACATTTTTCTGATGCTCTTAAGGAGAAAGAAGACAGTTTAGTGTCAGTCTACTTCTTAAGTCAAGCAGCTTATCAAAATGAGTGGGCTCATTAGAAATTGTTGTTTCTGAGGTCCACCTCCAGTCTAGTGTAGCTCAGGCTCTAAGAGTTGATCTTTGGAGTGTAATTTCCCAAGCCAATCCTGATGACAGTACATTTGATCTGACAGTGAGTTACAAGAACACAGTAAAGAGTTTTTCTAAGGTCTTGGACCAGAAAATCCTGCTCATCTCTTGCATGTTTGATTTGGTAGTTGATATGTAAATGTGTTCACACTCAGTATTCACTGTTTCTACTTTGACTTTCTAGTTCAACTTTAATGTTTGTGTAAGACTTTGCAACAAATACTTGTTTCTGAGTGTTGATGAGAATATTGGTTTTATTTTGCTGCACACTGTTACCCTCACGAACTTATGTTTATATCTGAGCTGTCCGGTCATATTCCCCTTCTCTGTTGCTTCTGTAAGATGGAAGCCCAGTGAACTTCCTGATAGAGCTAGATCAATCTGCTGTTTTAAAAAGCCTCTGTGGTACAAGAGTTTTGTTTGGTTTTTATATCAGGGTGCCTTGTATCACAGTATAAGGCCTTGTTGTCTGTAATTACAGTACTTCAGATGAGCTAATGGGTAGTGGAAGTCCAGATTATATGTTTGGTTATCCCTTGATTAGGGAACTGGTAAATTAAGAAGGTGGTAGTATGAATTAGGAGACCTATTTTTCCCCCCACTTTTCACTTGCCTAGCTTTTAAAGTTATCTGAAAGTGTTAAATTTTTGTTGAGGAAATCAAATATACATTTTTGCCTTGAAGAAATAAAATTCTCTTTAATTCTTTCTTTTTGCAGCCCTGTCATGTAATTTATACGGATTATCGACCTACTCCATTGCAACACTACATATTTCCAGCAGGGGGAGATGGCCTTCACCTTGTGGTCGATGAAAATGTAAGGGAATAACGCCTGTGTCTATATAATGTCATCTTTTATATGTTGCTTTCCCTTTAATTTTGAGTTGGAGAAAAATATTAACCACTCCCTCCACACAGACACACTTTTTTTTGGTCTCAAATACTTCACTCTTCAAAAATGATTATTTAAAAATATTTTTATTTCTGATACTGTGTTTGATGATGTTTTGGTACTCACCTGCAAGCTTGGCCCTTTGGGAAGCTCAGACAGGAAGGTTACTTGTTCCCAGGATTTTGAGGTCAACTTAGTGAGATGCTGGTTTAAAAACAAATTGTGTTCAAGACTTTTTTCTTTTTTTTTTTTGGTTTTTTCGAGACAGGGTTTCTCTGTGTAGCTTTGCGCCTTTCCTGGAGCTCACTTGGTAGCCCAGGCTGACCTCGAACTCACAGAGATCCGCCTGCCTCTGCCTCCCTAGTGCTG
>CABHPQ010150635.1:0-52475 GCA_902168405.1 Peromyscus aztecus | reverse complement strand
TTTGCGCCTTTCCTGGAGCTCACTTGGTAGCCCAGGCTGACCTCGAACTCACAGAGATCCGCCTGCCTCTGCCTCCCGAGTGCTGGGATTAAAGGCGTGTGCCACCAATGCCCGGCAGAGACTTTTTTCTAATGCACGAATTTACTTACCTTTCTTCCATTCTCCGTATTTGAAATGCCTAGAGAATCAAGGGCTCTGGAAATGCCAGATATTTATGTCTTCCCATATTTCAGCTTTCCTTTATCACATTTTGTTATCACAGGTCACTTATTTTAAGTGACTTTGGTTATAATTATTGTTGCATTAAACTTTTGCTCTTTGTAGAAACTTTGTGTTTAAGAAATGTTTGATATGGTTAAATATTTGTGAGCCACCATGCGGGTTCTACCCAGGCCCTCTGCATGGGCACGGATACTTTGAACCACTGAATCATCATCTCTGTAGCCTGTGTTATATATTTGAAAGTTACTTGGAAAAAACTATGATTCTAGGGTGACTTCAGAGAAGATAACTTTAATACCGCGATGCAAGTGCTTCGAGATGCAGGTGATTTGGCCAAAGGAGACCAGAAGGGACGGAAAGGAGGAACAAAAGGTAATTTGGAACTCAGTTTTTAGCCAAGCGTTGTACTTGCAAATTGAATAGCTAAATTACTCTAGTTTGTCTTTTATCTGATGTTTTTTGATGACAAAATTGGATGAATAAAGAGTGATCTGTTTTTCTTACATGGCATTAATTTAAATGTAATATATGTAGTGTGCAGTTTACCCACATAGAGTAGTTAATTAGTGGGTTTGGGTATATTCACATGATAACACCATTGCCAGAGTCAGCTTTAAATTTTCATACAATTTTCATAACATGAAATTCACTATTTGAAAATGTGCATCTTCATAATTTCTGGTATATTCATAGAACTGTACAGCTGTCCCTACTATCTGATTTTAAAGCATTTTCATTAGCTCCTCTCTCCCAAAACCACGTGCATTCACACTCATTCTTCATCTTCTTTTCTCAGTATACCACAGACTGAGGTCATCACTAGTCTGTTTTTTCTGTCTGCATGGATTTGCCTTTTCTGGATGTCTTATGAAAATAGAATCATGTAGTCTTTTGTAGCTGACTCCTTTGAATGATATAAGATTCATATAATTATATATGTGTCTATATGACCAAATAATAAATATTCTGTCATGAGAATATACATTATTTGAGTGGATATGGAGTTGTTTCTATTATTTTGTTGATTATGAATAATATGCTGTAACATTTTGGCTTATGTTACAAGTTTTTGCGGGAATTACGCGTTTTCTTTTTTCCTGGGTAGGTTCTAGAATTTAGGAATCATATGGGAAGTTTAACCTTTTGATTACGGCCAATTTATTTCCCAAAGTAGCTACACCATTTGCCATTTTTCATGCTATTCCTCTGAGGAGTGTATCTGAGTATCATTTTCTTGTAGTCTAGGATACTTATGTGTCTATTTGATTATAATCTTCCTGGTAAAAGTGAAGTGGTATTCTATTCCAGTGCGCTCTTCATCTCTCCTGTGGTCACTGAGGTTGAACTTCTTACTGTGTACTTTTGGCACCTCACAGGATGTGATAAAATAGCTGTTGTAATCCTTTGTCTATTTAAAAGGTTTTTGTTGTTGTTTGTTTCATTTTGGTTTTGATTTGTGTGGGTGTTTTGTTTTGTTTTGTTTTTTTTCTTTTTTCTTTTGGTTTTTCAAGATAGGGTCTCTCTGTGTAGTCCTGGCTGTCCTGGAACTCTCACTCTGTAGACCAGGCTGGCCTCAAACTAAATCTGCCTGCCTCTGCCTCTCAAGTGCTGGGATTAAAGACTACGCGCCACAACGTTCATTAAAAAAAAAAAAAACTTTGGTTTTTAAATTTATCTTATGCATGTGTATATCTGTGTGTGCCTTTGGAGGCCAGAAAAGGGCATTGGGTCCCTTGGAGCTGGACTTAGAGGTGTTTGTGAGCCACTTGTCATGAGTGCTGGAATCCCAACTCTGGTCCTCATGGTTGAGTAACAAGGGCTCTTAGCTGCTGAGCCATTTCTTCAGCACCCCCATTGTCTGACTTTGAATTGGATTGTCTTTCTTGAATTATAAAAGTTCATATATTCTGGGTAGACCTATATCAAATAACTTGAGTTGTTTTTTTTTTTTCCCATATTATGGTAGACTTGGATTGGCTGTTCACTTACTGCTCTTATCTATTAAAGCACAGAGTTTTTCATGTTGGTGAAATCTAGTTTCACCTTTTTGTCATAATTGCTTCTCCTCTTAATGTCATAGCCAAGAATTCTCTGTCTAATCAAGATTGTGAAGACCTTTTCTTTTTTCTGTTTTTGGTTTTTCGAGACAGGGTTTCTCTGCATAGCACTGACTGTCCTGAACTCATTATGTAGAGCAGGCTGGCCTCGTACTCACAGAGATCCATCTGCCTCTGCCTCCTAAGTGCTGGGTTAAAAGGTGTGTGTCACCATGCTTGACTGATCATGAAGATCTTTCTTATTTTTTATTGTAGGTTTTTTTTTATTATTATGATTTTATAGTTACATTTAAATCTATTGTCCATTTTGAGTTAATTTGAGGTGTGGTTTATTTACTCTTTGCAGGTCCATCAAATGTGTTCAAGATTGTGAAGATGATTATGGAAAGAAATTTTCAACCTGTAATTATCTTCAGTTTTAGTAAGAAAGATTGTGAAGCATATGCTCTTCAAATGACTAAATTAGATTTCAACACAGGTATTATATAATTTCCACATGGTTTTAATGTTGCGTCTAAATTAGTTTAAGATAAATTTCTGGTCATACGTCTGCTGTATAATACTAGCATATGCAATTTGCTTATAATCAAAATAGATAGTGTGTACTCAGCACCTTTGTAAAGCTTTATAAAGTTCTCCCAGTTTCTTCCCCTCCATCTCTCCTTGGGCCTATCACATGCTGGGCAAGCACTGTATCACTACAGCTGAATTCTTCGCCTTCTAGTTCATTGGAAGCTAGAACTACATAACTCTGTAAAGCCAGAGCACATTACTGAGAACCATTAAAGTCATACCTTCTTGTACTTCATTATTATAAACCCAGTTATTCTGCATCTGTCTCTGATTCATTAAGGGTAGGTCTCTTGGTTAGAATAACTTATTGAAAGACTGTCCTTCATTGTTACAGCAGTCTAGACCCACTCTTTTCCTCAAGCATGCTGAATTTCTCAAATAAGACATTTAGCAAATGTGTGTATACACACACACATATATATATTCACTGTAAATGTACCTTACTTAAAGTTATGCAGCTGGATAGTAGCATATCCTAGCCAAGACTGCCAGCCCAGGGGTTATTCATTTATGTGCCCTTCAATTTTCTCTCATAGATGAAGAAAAGAAGATGGTTGAAGAAGTATTCAATAATGCAATTGACTGCTTGTCTGATGAAGATAAAAAGCTCCCTCAGGTGAGTTAGTACCAATAAGTATGGATTTTAGCAGGTATTAACTCATAGTTATTAATTTATTACACAGTTGGTCTATTCTCTCAAATACCTTCATATATGTTTCAAACTGCTGAAATACTGCCAAGCAAGATTTTCTGTGTGAAAGAATTTTTCTCTTAAGAGAATACATAGCATCATCTAGAAATTATATTCCTATATAACAAGAATTTATTGTTGATTTTTTAGTCATTAAATTTCTCAGTTTATAAGAATTTATAAGAATACTGAACAAGAGAGTATACCTAATGAA
Source organism: Peromyscus aztecus (assembly GCA_902168405.1). Taxonomy (NCBI): domain Eukaryota; kingdom Metazoa; phylum Chordata; class Mammalia; order Rodentia; family Cricetidae; genus Peromyscus; species Peromyscus aztecus. The sequence continues at coordinate 48,718 of CABHPQ010150635.1, read as the reverse complement.
AAGTATGTATTCTTTAAGAAATAAACATCAGGGCTGGAGAGATGACTCAGAGGTTAAGAGCACTGACTGCTCTTCCAGAGGTCCTGACTTCAATTCCCAGCAACCACATAGTGGCTCACAACCATCTGTAATGAGATCTTGTGCCCTCTTCTGGCCTGCAGTCATACATGCTGTATACATAATAAATAATAAATCTTAAAAAAAAAAAAGAAAAGAAAAAGAAATAAACATCAGCTGGGTGGTGGTACACACCTTTAATCCCAGCACTCAGGAGGCAAACAGAAGTGGATCTCTGTGAGTTCAAGGCCAGCTTGGTCTACAAAGCGAGTTCCACGACAGCTAGGACTGTTACACAAAGAAACCCTGTCTGAAAAAAAGCAAAAAAAAAAAAAAAAAAAAAGAAATGAACATCTACTGCTGTGGGAATGTTCTGTATGGCAAATGTGTTGCTAATAAAATACTGATTGGCCAGTGGCTAGGCAAGAGGTATGGGCGGGACTAGCAGAGAGAATAAAAAGAACAGGAAGGCAGAAGGAGTCACTGCCTGCCAGCCACCGCCAGGACAAGCAGCATGTAAAGATGCCAGTAAGCCACGAGCCACGTGGCAAGGTATAGATTTATAGAAATGGATTAATTTAAGATATAAGAACAGTTAGCAAGAAGCCTGCCACGGCCATACAGTTTGTAAGCAATATAAGTCTCTGTGTTTACTTGGTTGGGTCTGAGCGGCTGTGGGACTGGCAGGTGAGAGAGATTTGTCCTGACTGTGGGCCAGGCAGGAAAACTCTACCAACAATCTACTTTGCTTTAATCTAGCTCATACTTTTCCTTTCACTGTTGGGATTGACTGGCCACTCCCAGGGATTTTGACTTAATCGGTCTAGTTTGAATCCCAGTTGGTAGAATCTTTAAAAAAAAATTCCCATATGATTTTACTGTGCATCCAAAGTACAAAACTACCCTGTTGACTAGATAGTATAGGGAAGTTAGAGTTAGGCAACTTGAAGGTGATGTGTTCTACTAATGAGTATGTTGGTTTGTAAAGGATTTAGGTTAGCCTACAATTACGGGGGTATGTTTCTTCACTTTTAAAATAGTGTTTTAACTTAGAAAATTTTAAAATCCTTTCCCTCCAGGTGGATGGTGGGTATTGAATGGCTGCTCCGTGTCTTGTTGCATTTTATCCTAAAACAGTTAAAATGTGGGGTTTGGCAGCCTTACTGAGGATGTGCTCTTCAGTTATTCTTTTGATTTTAAAGGAAATACGTTTTATGTTTAATGTTTCATAGTTAGAGTTTGAACTGCCAAGATCTTTTGTGTTTATTAGTTTGATTTTTTAAGAGGTAAGGGTTTGCTGCACTTAGTGACATTCCTGCCTCAGCCTCTGGAATAGCTGGGACTGTTAAGTGTGACCCTCCATGTCAATTTACAGATAGACTCTGCTGACACAGCTTAGACTTGTGTGGGAGATGAAGTTGCAGTTTACAACTTCCTAAGTTTACAGCTTTGAGGAGCAGAATCCTTGTGTGTATTTAACACGGCTCTCATGGTAAAGCTAGGCCACAGTTGTATTTCAAGTTGAATATGGGTTTGGTTTTTTTGCTTTTCTTCTGGGAAATCCTAAAGTTTCCTTAAATCTTAAATACCAATGTTTTCTTCTTTAGTTACCCATTTTCCCAAGTTTAGTGTTTTAAATTCCCTTCACCTTATAACGTTACATTATTCCAAAATTACAGGTTGAACACGTACTTCCTCTTTTGAAACGGGGGATTGGTATTCATCATGGTGGTTTACTTCCTATTTTGAAGGAGACTATAGAAATTCTCTTTTCTGAAGGATTGATAAAGGTATTGTTTTATTTTTTATGTCTCAAAATTGTGTTGTATGAACAATGTAAGTTGACCAAACTAGTGGCCATTGTTTATAGGCAGGTTTGTGGTTGATGTTTGATTTTACAGTACTGGGGGCCAAACCCAGGGTCTTCCTGTGTTTGCCCAGCACTCCACCACCCAGTCCCTATTGGCAGATTTTTGGGATCTTGTCTTGTCCTGTCTTGTCTTTTTCCGTCTCGTCTATTGTCTGACACAGTGTCTTACTCTGTAGCCCAGGTTGTACTCCAACAGCAATCCTGCTTTGCCTATTGTATGTTGGGATTATGGGTATGAACCATCCTATCTTGAGAGCTTTGTGTTTTATTTGTCTGCTTTCTAAAATATTTGTTTGTATAGAACGCCTTAGGAAAGTGCATTACTTTAGGTGATGAACTTGACTTTACACATAGTGCCCTATCAGTGTTATAAACCTGGGAGTGTAGGTAGAAAAAGTTACTTAGTATCTTAGGTAGTGACACCACCTGGCTGCAACACAGTTGGGCAGAATGTGCTATTTGTTAGACTTAAGGTTGACTGGATAACTGCTCATCTCCCTCATACTTGATTGATTAAAGGGAGAGACAAGCTGTTTGTTATACTCAGGAAAGGGATGTTTTAGGATAGTCGATTGAACTCAGTGGAGTCTAGTTTGATCTTTTTTAAAAAACTTGACTGATAGGGCTGGATGATGGTGGCACACACCTTTAATCTCAGCACTCGGGAGGCAGAGACAGGCTGATCTCTGTGAGTTCAAGGCCAGCCTGGTCTACAAAGTGAGTTTCAGGACAGCCAGGGCTACACAGAGAAACTCTGTCTCTAAAAAACAAACAAACAAAGAATCAAAAAGCCTTACTGCCTATACCCAGAAATGGGATATTAGAAGTGGGAAACAACTTTAGAGTATAACTACTTCTGTGTGTTTTATCCTGAGAGTCCTCAGCCTTAGGAAGACTATTTAAAAGAAATACTTAAGTATTTTAATGAAGTGTTAGTACTGTAGTAAGTCCTTGTTGATGTTCTTCTATAGATTATAAATTTTGCTAAGCTTAATGATTCTTCAAGAGTATTAGTGATAATTCCAGGCTGTTGAATTCAAGTAAAATAGTTTTAAATAAAATAAAAGGAGAAAGTTCATCCTGCTCCCTATTTCCCAGAAATGTTCACTAGCATACATTCAAACATACAACTTTTTTGCAAACCAAAGGTTATTTTATCAACAATGTTTTGGTATATGTATGGTTCATTTTTTAATGACTAGTATTCCTTTGAGTTGATGAAGTATTATCTTTCCTGCTGATGAATATTTAATACTTTATTGACTTATAACTTTGCCTAAATCAACTGTTTTTGTTATAAAGGCTTAGAATTCAGTAGTCGTGAATCTGTACTGCCCTAGAAACTTAATTGTGAAGTGATCTTCAGAACTAGTGTATTACCAGTGAGAAAGCCAGGAAAGTTGGCTGTGCTTAGAAGGAAGCTCTACTGCCGCATCTCTGTCCGCTGGTCCAGTTGTGTCCGTTCCATTTGACTGCACTGGGCTGTAAGGAAGACTGATTTCTCTGAATTAATAAGTTTGACAAGTGTAAAGGAAATTAAGTGTTATTTAATAGATAGGTCTATTATAGTATGTAATATTGCAATGTCTATTATTCAGTAGTTATGGCTATTATATTATGTAATGTTATGTGATAGCTATTATTTAATAGGTCTAGAATTCATCTTGTCACTTATTTTTGACTTCATTAAAGAACTAAGTTTAAAAATTAATACTAGCTTTATTCTTGAAAATTATGACAGTTTTTACCTTAAAATCCATTAACTAATTATATAAATTCCTTCTTTATTTAGGCCTTATTTGCCACAGAGACTTTTGCTATGGGAATTAATATGCCAGCTAGAACTGTTTTATTTACAAATGCCCGTAAATTTGATGGGAAGGATTTTAGATGGGTAAGTAATTAATTGTATTTAAAAATAATAACTAATCTTTATTTTATCTCACATGACTTTGGCTCATATTATTGAGATTTTTATTTCCAAATGTATAAGAGCTTCAAATGTAAGTGGAGTTTCCCTAATCTGAAAATCTAAACTACTTCAAAACCTAAAACTTGAACACTGATGTAATGTCTCCAAAAAGTATTGGAATTTGAGACATACCAGATTTCAGAGTTTCAGATAAGAGATGCTCTGTTGGGTCTGTGGAGATATCTTAAAATCTGAGGTACTTCTTCTCCTAAGCATGGTAAGAAACAAGTTCCATCAACTTTGAACCTTGGTCCTTTTAATTGTACCTAGCCCCTCGGTCAGATTCCTTAGAGGTGGGCCAATGCTCTGGAGTGTTTGAAGCGCACCCACTGCTTCCCCTCCGTCCTTTAGAACAGAGATCATAACAGTTTATACACGTCGCCTTCCCGCGGAGGAAGGGAAGTTGAGAGCATGGCCGAAACAGGGAATTGGGCTAAACTGGAATCTAACCTCACGGCAAGTATCCCATTCAGCAGGGGGTCACCAAGCCTAAGGTAGAGAGGTAGAGTGCTAATAGATGGCACTGGGGCTGAAACTGAAAACGGAACTGGAGCTGCGTAGGGTGGCCTAGCACGTGGAATGTAAGGATAGCTTTGAAACTGTCCTCGTCTGGACCAGTGAGTTCTGGGCCATACAGGGCTACATAGGGAGAGCCTACCTCAAACAAAAAAATAATTCCAACTTGCTGTCTGTCTGTTCTAAGAAGTATGTGTAGGAAAGGTACATCATGAGAACAGAAGATGGCTGGCTGGAGAGATGGTTCAGCAGTTAAGAGCACTGCCTGCTCCTCTGGGGGACCCAGGTTCAGTTCTCAGCACCCACATGGTGGCTAACAGCTGTCTCTGACTCCAGTTCCAGATAATCTGACACCATCCTCTGACTTCTGTGGGCACTGTATTGTATACAGATGGTGCACAGACGTGCATGCAGGAAAAGTGCCCATACAAGTAAATAAAATGTAAATAAACTTTTTTTTTCATTAAAAAAAAAAACAGACGTCAGTGGAGAAGTTTTACAGGAGAAGATAGTCCTTAAAATAAGCACCAGTGGTGGGTATTTGTCAGGCAGGCAATGAAGCATTGTTGGGTGTGAAAAAGAAGTGATAGAAGTAACATGCATAGTTTGAGTGTTCAGTCTGTTCCAAAGGCTCACTGTCTGCCAGTGGAAAAACTTAGATAGCTCTTTACCTAAATTTTTCTCTTGAAATTAGTCATTTTTTTTCCAGCTTAGAGTAGTAGTTTCCCCTAATAATTACCAAAGTCCTAAAAAGTAATGATGAGAGAACTTTAAGGGCAAAGCATTATTTTTTTCCAGTAACTAATTACCTTTATTTTTAAAACTTCTTTACATGTCAGTAGTAACTTCAAAATAAATTAGCAGTCCTTCCAAGAATTAACAGTATCATTAAGCCAGTATATGTAACACAATAAGACACACACACACACACAGACACATACACACACAGTAGCGTTGTCTCATACTTCCAAACTTGAACCCCAAACCAGATTGAATTCTCTACTGTCATTTCCAAATACTGTCATCCATACTTACAAATTTATGAAATCTTTGGAGGAATAATAGCGGTTTTCGAGTGCTGTACTCTCAATCAGTGGTTCTCAACCTGTGGATTGCGACCCCTTTTGGAGGGCTGAATGACCCTTTCACAGCGGTCGCCTAAGACTCTTGGAAAACACAGATATTTACATTACTAATCATAACAGTAACAAAATTGCAGTTGTGAAGTAGCTGTGGAGATAATTTTATGGTTGGGAGTCCCCACAACATGAGGAAATGTATTAAAGGGCTGCCATTTTAGGAAGGTTGAGAACCACTGCTTTAGAGCATTCCTTCAGCTGTGTGTGTCGCTATGGTCCTCAGCGCTGTTCTAGAAGACCTGAAGTCCTGTACATTAAGACAGTTAACTAGTCTCCTCCTTCCACACCCTCCCTGGGGGAACCACTAAAATCCATTCTGTGCGAACAACAGAGACTGAAGCCCCTGAGTTAGGAGCCTGTTTGCATTGCAGCACCTCTCTAAGCCGGTAGTTCTGCATGTAGACTTTTATATAATCTTCATGTGGTTCTGTAGCCATGCTTGCTTGCTCTACGAACTTAGTAATCGTGCTTACTGACCTAGTACATGCACAAAGCTTTATTTTTTTTCAAGGCCTCGTACATACCAAACAAGCACTCATCCTAGCAACCCTCAGCACCTGCACATGAAAAGAATTTTCTTAATGTGTTGGGTGCTATGCAAAAGGGAAATGATTTTGTGTCATGGATCCTGGATCAAGTGTTAAGTAGATCCAGCAATCTGTATGATTCAAGGTCAAGATTATACAATTTAAAGATAGTGATATACTGCATGTAATGATGCCTTTTGATTCTGCTCAGATTTTATTGGGCTGCCCTTTGACACATCTGATCTTTTCAGTAGGCTTTTTGTTCGTTCTTCTGAAACCCTCCTTGTTCCTAGGCTATCAGTAGTATGTCTTCTTAAAACAGTGGTTCTTAATTCTTCCTTAGTCATAAGTTTAGTCAAAAAACAGCATAGATTTGGACTGTCTCTATAGGAGTAAAGTACTCAAACACATGTAGAAACCACAGCTGGTGTTCAGGTGGGTCAATGCTGCCACGTGTAAGCTGCTTCTGTACCTGCCTCCGTTGGACAAACAGGATACCAATAGTTTGGGTTGTCAGTTTCATTATTTATTAAGAGGTGCTGTTTATTGTCTGAGAGAAGCCACAAGGCACAAGAAAACCCACTATATTAAGGGAAGGGAATAGAAAGGGTGTGTGTAGGCCTATGGAATGACCATGCAGGAAGGGAGAGAAGGAATAGGTGGAACCTGCTTTTATAGGTCTTCGTCCTTGTTCGTCCGTCCCATGTCCTCCCACCCCCACCCCCCATGTGTATATGGGCTTACGTAGCTACTCCACGCATGTGTATAGATTACGTAGAACGTAAGGCCCTAGGATGACTAGGCATCTTGTCTGGCTACTGGACAGTGCATGCTCAGTCATGAGCTAGGGCAGTGGCTAGGAACTCTAACAAGTTTCTTTACCTTTATAAGGTCAGAAAGCCTGATCGTTCCCCATTAGATTGGTCTTACTGACAAATGAATCTACTAGCCCCCAGAGACACCTACCAAGAACTGTAACCCCTTCCAGGGGGTCCAGTTTCATGTAAATTTAATTTTGAAGACTAAGAAGTTATTATGGTCAAGTAAGAAGTTAATAGTTGTTGAGTTTGCTTTGTAGTTAGTGTTCTTAGGTTTTGGTTGGTTTGGGTTTTTTGTTGTTGTTGTTGTTGTTGTTGTTTTAATAATATCTAGCCAAAAGGTATTTTTTATGTCAGTGTATTAGCCAGTATTTCCTGGGAGGGCTTTCAAAAATTGGCAGTTGTTGGTTTAGTGAATATGTTGTCATTTTAGAACTAAAATTTAGGTTTCATGAGATTCTCACATGCTTTTTTATTGTGCCTTAACTTGACCAAAAGTTCATTTTTGAAATGGTTTTGTGAAATGAGAAAATTGTTTGTGAATTCTACAATAAGAGAAAATATCAGAATATATATTTTTTAACCAGCTTTTCTCCTAAACTTGAAAATGTTCTCATATTCAGATTTCCTCTGGTGAGTACATCCAGATGTCTGGCCGTGCTGGAAGGAGGGGAATGGATGACCGAGGAATTGTCATTCTTATGGTAGATGAAAAGATGAGCCCAACAGTTGGGAAACAACTACTTAAGGTAAGACTCTGTTCTTTCTCCAGGATTCTAGGCATAGACTTTGGAGACTACTTTAAATAAGTTTTATTGCCTCATATACCTTTCTAGATGAGTTGATGCTCTGTGACTCTCTGGGCTTAGGAAGGTAGAAGAGCTTTACCGTTTATATTGTTCCATCTGATAAGCAGAGCAGTTAGCAACTCACGCAGTGGAAATAATGGGTGTGCAGATGGCCAGAAAGGGCGGATTTAGGAAGCTCTCTACCTGCCTACTCTGTTGGGCAAGTGCTCTAACCATGGGAACAGGAGGTAGGGTACCTGATACCAGTACTTCAGGTTGTCTGCTTCTTTACCTTTGTGAGGGTAAAAAGCCCAAAACATTAACTCAGTACTTTACCTTTGGCTCAGCCTCTTTAATTACAAATATCCTAATCATAAACCTAAGTTTTTCAACTGTATTGCAAAATAGCCTTTCCTTGTACCTTAATTTTCTTCTTCCTTTTTTTTTTTTTTTTTTATAACCATTCATCTTATGTGTGGGAGGGCAGTGTGCCATAGCTCACTTGGGGAGGTCAGAGGATAGCCTGCAGGAGTCAGTTTCTTCCACCATGTGGATTCTAGGGATTGAAATTAGGTCTGTCTTCAGACATGGCGGCAAATACCTTTACCAGCTGAGCCATCTAGCTGGCATTCATTGTGTGTTTTGGTTAGTCTGGGATTTTCATTTGTTTTATTTTAGGCAGGTTCTCATGAAGTCTAGGTCACCCTCAAACTTGCTATGTAGCTCTTAAGCTGACTTTAAACTCTTCCTGATCCTCTTGTCTAAGTACTGGATTGCAGGTGTGTGTCACCACAGCTGGGCTTTAAAGATCTCCTTAAGGAAGTTGGCTCTGGTTGCTTTCCTTCTTCACTTAGTTAGATGTTATGAAAGCCCTTAGGAAATAGAAAATGTAACATCAATGAAAAACACAGTATTGGCCGGGCGGTGGTGGCGCACGCCTTTAATCCCAGCACTCGGGAGGCAGAGGCAGGCGGATCTCTGTGAGTTCGAGGCCAGCCTGGTCTCCCAAGTGAGTTCCAGGAAAGGCGCAAAGCTACACAGAGAAACCCTGTCTCGAAAAACCAAAAAAAAAAAAAGAAAGAAAAACACAGTATTAACTGCCAGCTCATTAGCTTCTTTTGGGGGGAAGGGGGAGGGAATTAAAGGTGTGCACCACCACCACCCGGAGCTCATTAGCTTCTTTAACTGAAGCTTTAGCATGTTTTGATTGATTTGTGTCTATGTCTATGAAATATGCTGTTTACCTTTTAACACTTAGGAACTATTTGAAGAATTTGAAATAGGGTATACTATAGCAAAAATAGATAAAAGTGTATATATATTCTGCATTTTCATGTGAGTGATGTCAGAGTTCATCTATATGTATTTATAGTCATGCAGAGCTAGCAACAATATGGTAGATGGTAGTAGCACTTTTTAAAAGTAGTTTTTATTCTTTGATTAATTTATACATTATAAAATGTGTCTTGATCATATCTGCATCCAACTGGTAGTTCTCTTTCAGAAACAAGGTCTCATAGTGTTGAATTGTAGTCCTCCTAACTTAGCCTTCTGGGTGCTGGGACTGTAGACATTTGTCGTTCTGTGATCATTTGGTATCTAATTTTCAGTGTCTATGATCAATACTGGCGAGACTATTTATTTTCTTCAAAGGTGTGCACGTTTGCGTGTGTATGCTTGCATGCTTGTGTGTGCCCTACCTCTTTGCAAGTACCTGAGGCCAGAAGAGGCTGGATCTCCTGGAAAGGGAGTTCCTGGTGGGTAAGAGCCATCCATTGTGGGTGCTGGGAACTGAACCCCCGCTTCCTCTTCACCACTGAGCCGTCTCTCCAGCCCTCGAGGACTGTTTATGAACAGCCACGTAACTTTAGTGCTTCATGAAAATTATGTGAGCCTGAAGCTTCAAACTATACCAGACAGATACATTTAAAATAACTTGTTTCTCTGTCATTTTTCATCTATTTCATGAGGAAAAAATACAACATTTAGTGTGAAGTGTATGATTGATTTCAGTATCTGAATGTAGGAAATTTACTTCTCGTATTGCTGAACAAAGGCATGAATCAAAATGGAATTATATTTAGGAATATTTAGTTGGCAGCATCACAAAAGAAATTGAACCCAGGATATTTAGGATGGTAACTATAGTAACCCAAACATGGTTCGACGAACTGTTTAATAAGAATGATAGCAGCGATGAGCAAAAATATTAATCTAAAGTACACTGAAAAAAGCATCTACAGTAGTTGATTTAAAAGAAGGAATAAAGCAGAAAAAGTAACTTCTAAATTAGACTTCAGGTTGCTGTCCTGGCTCTGTGATCTGGCAAGTTAGTCAGAATAAATGGTATCACCATATTTTTATCATCCAAATTAGAAAAGAAGTGGTTATATTTATCAATTTGCTAGGGAAGTTGTAAGGCCTTGGGTTCATGTGGATGTGGAATGCCATTTTAGGTGTCAAGGCACTGAGAATTCAGATGAGCTAGAATAAACATTTGCTGTTTATTTAAGTCCAGATTTCATGGAAAATATAGAGGAAAAAAAAACAGAAAATTAAAGGCAGGATCTATTTGTAGAATTTCAAGGTAACTGAAGTTGTTTTAAATCACATTCTTCTCCATGAATCTGGTTCCTGTTAACTCTACCTGTTTGAGATCTTCTTTTTAAAGTAAATAGATAGAATCAGAGTTTTAGAAACATCATGACTGGTACTCTCGTGCAGGTATCTCTTAGCTTTTTTTTTTTTTTTTAATGTGGGAACACTTCATCCAAAACTTGAGTAAAACTACTACTCTTCACAAATTTGTCTCCATACATTTAAAATTCTGAAGTCCCAGTAGTTGACCCCTAGTACTCCAACAGCATGTCTTCACTTTATTCTACCGCTGAGAGCTGTGTGGCAGAAACAGCAGCACTTGTGTTTCAGGATGCATCTTCTAAGGAGTTCATCTTTTTAAAACTTGCAACTATTTTATAAGAGTTTAAGAGAAAAATGCTCACTCTTCATGTTACATGAAAATCCTGACAGCCACCATGAAGAGAGATAGGGAAAGAGTCATGCCTTTTAAGTTAGGCATGGAATAGAAATAGAGAGCACTTCCTAAGAAAGGAAAAGCACTCCAAGAATGGAACTGGGTTAATGAGCTGAGGAAAGAATCAAAAAAAAAAATTAATGTTTCTTTTGTATGGCTATACAACTGCTTTTGCACTTGCAAAGTATTTTATAAAGAAAAAGATACTTCTCAAGAGGCACTGCTACAAACTGTGAGCTTAGATGTTGAGGCAGTATTTTGGATAAAAAAACTTTGGTGCAAGCTAACAGTTTTCTACAGTAAAAATGTACAACAAAATAGTGCCTAGTTCCCCTGTCTCTTCTTTGGTAACAGCCACATTTGGAGGTGTAAAAGAATTACCAAAGTATAGAGAAAGACCTATAGTATGGGAAATATGTCAGCAGCTCTTAAGTCACAAATTTCCAGGATACTGTTTTCTCCAGATACTACTCTGAAATATTAGTATATTTTGTTACTGCATGCCCGGTTATGCTGCAGCCACTAATCTCAGCCTTAGTAACCTAAGGTTCATGTCTCTGACCTGCTCCATGCTCGTCACAGGTTGTTAGAACAGACTCTGCTTAGCATACTTAAAGAGCCAGCCAGATGGAGCATCAGCATGGACCATCACTGTGCCAGAAGGAGAATCTAGCTTTTCCTACCAGCAGTTAAACACATGGTCAGAAAGTGACACGACATTTTCCTCCACATTCATTGATCCTACCTGCTGGGAGACCAAAAAGACAATCCTGCCTTGTGCTCGGAAGGAGAGAGCTAAGCATATTTTGTGTACAGTTTTTGAACCACTTTATCTCTACTGATTTTAGTCACCCTTGACTTTTAAAGAGATTAAACATTTTATCACTTTGCTTCAGTGCACCCCCCCCCCAAAAAAAGAGCTTATATATTTCTATATTTGTTAGTGTAGGATAAATTATTAAGCATATTATAAGTCTTGTATAAATTTATTTCAGAAATGTGCAAAATTGTCCTGCTTTTTCTTGAAGGGCTCAGCTGACCCTCTGAATAGTGCGTTCCATCTGACCTATAACATGGTTTTAAACTTACTACGAGTCGAAGAAATTAACCCCGAGTACATGCTGGAAAAGTCCTTCTATCAGTTCCAGCATTACAGAGCAATCCCAGGAGTGGTGGAGAGTAAGTATGAAATTTCCTCGTTTAACTGGACCTGACTGCCTTACTGGTTGTTTTGATCACTTTTTTCTTCCTAGCACAGCAAATCCTGGCCATTAACATAAAGAATGTAGAATTATATTCTGGGTTTATAGACTGGAATATTCAAAATAAACGTAGGCAATTCTGACAAGATGCTTTTTTCTAGTTAGACCAACCACAGTGTAATTTATGGTTTTAATATATGTTTCATTCAGAATTCATGTCCTTGAATAATGTAACAAAAAGCTCAATATACAATTTGATATCTAAAATGAATAATTAGTCTTGACAGCACACAAGAAGAGTGCTCTAACAGGCTGGGGAGGGCTCAGTCAGTAGAGTGCCTGCTGTACACGCATGGGGACTTGAATGTGGATCCTAGCATCCATGGCTTTGGTTAGTTTGTTTTTTAATTACGTGTGGTGGCACATGACTGTAACCCTAGTACTAGATGGAATAAGAAGAAGGTGGATCCCTAATGTTCACTGGCCGGCCAGTCTAGCTAGTTGGGAAACTCCATTCATTAAGAATCCATGTCTTAAAAAAATAAAGTAGAGAGCAATAGAGGAAAACACATCAGCCTCTGGCTTTGAAACACATGTACACATTTGCATGTGCACCCCTACACACACACACACACACACACACACACACTCACAAACACGGTATGCACACACAAAAAGAATGCTATAACCTTGTGAATGATTAAGAAACTACAGTCCTTTAATTTGGGTTTGAATTGAGCAGTTTCAGAATATCTAATTCTTAATATACACAGACACAGCTGTATAACCACAGCTGCTGCTTTGTAGTTCTTTTATCCTGTTTTCTTAATGTGCACTTTTGTACTAATTGTGGCACTTAACATTGGCATTGCTCATTAAATACCCTATACATTAACTGTTAAGTGCTAATAAAGTCACATTATAGATTTCTTTCTATCACTGATGTAGAGGATTACGCATACTGATTTTTAAGATAACCCAGATTAAATGAAGTATAATGTGCCAGCCTTAGAGAGGTAAATTTACTTAAAACATGAAAGCAACTTCATTCTCCCTTCTTACAGACAGGCACACGTACACACACACACACACACACACACACACACCAATACTCACCAGCACTGCAGTGACAACCTATTTCTTCTATCCTTAAATATTTCTGGCTTTAGTTTAACAAAGATTCTCCAGTGTATACATTGAAGCTGGAAGGAGCTTTGGCATCATCTTATCGATACACAAATGTAGTATTGTAAGGTTGCATGTTTGATTGGTGATGACATTGGGATTCTCACTACCAACCAGTGCTGTTTTGTTTGTTTTTGTGAAAGCGTGGCTTGTTCCTTTGTGATGAGTTGACAAAATAGATATCACCATTTAATTGAAAACAAGACAAAAGCTGACTAACGAAAAGTAGCTAAAGTTACCGTGTGTGTGTGTGTGTGTGTGTGTGTGTGTGTGTGTGTGTGTGGTGCGTGCCTGCCTGTCTGCCTGTGTGTGTCTGTCACTCTGTGTATGTGTCTGTCCAGCCATGACACACAGTTGAGGGTCAGAGGACAACTTGATTTCCTCCTCCTGCTGTGTGGGTCTTGAGGATTGAAACTCAGGTCATCAGATTTGGGAAGGGAGTACCTTTACCCGTAGAGCCCTCTGGCTGCTTTTTAAGTCTCACTTTTACTTAAATTTTCATCAGCAAAGTAGAAATTTTTGAAACATCTTAAAAAATTAGTAAGAAGTTTATAATTTCAGGAGATACTACATTTCAGTAATTTCTCTCACTGCACAGTGCCCTTTATTTGTGTTTGATAACTGTAGTGTTAGCAGATAGGAAAGTATGTTTCTAGTTTCAGAGAGTATACTTTTAAAGAAACTGAATTTCTTGTCAGTGAGAACTATATAATAATGTTTTTAAAATCAAGGTTAAATTTATGTTGGATTTGGTTTTGAATAAAGGAGGTATAAAAACAGAAGGAAATTGATTAGTTTTGCCTCATATTCTAGAAATTTCACATTTTCTTTGAAACGGGCTAAGAGGCTCCAGTAGTTTAAAGGACTTGCCTTGGTAGGTACCGCTGGGCTGTGCACGGGTAGGATGTCTGTTCTTCCACACGTAGTCCACTGTGAGACGGCTGCAGAGTCCAAGTGCCGACAGAGGCAGAGGCTAGTTTGGGGTGCCTGCCTCCTGAATCTCTTCCCCCTTTCTCTCCTTCCCTCTCTTGTTTACTTCTTTCTTCTTTATTTTGACAAGCTACCCATTAAACTTCATATTTTACATCTCCATAGGAGATGTTGCAGGTACCATAGAAGATAAAGGGAAAGCTAGAACCCTGTAATGGCATCTAGCTGGGTTAAAAACAAAACGTCCGTGTGGTAAATGAGTGTGTGCCCCTGTAAGCTCACCCGTCCACGTTATATGGAGGCAGGGACTGACAGGAGAATTTTCCCTTACCATTCTTTACCTTGTCTTTTGAGACAGTAGCTCACTCAGCCTGTAGCACATGGACTGCTTCTTTCTGGACTAGGTCACTTACTATTTTTATCGATGTTAACAGCACAAAGTGAAAATGAAGATAAGGTGGGAGGGTACCGAATCTTACACCCCAATCCCATGGCCCAAGAAGCTAGTGTCACTGTCGGTATGGTTACCACCATGAAGAGCCCCAGTATTTTACAAAACAGCATGTATAACAAAGCTATAAACCCTTGTGTGTATCCAAATGCTTCCTTTAGAGAGGAAGGGAGTTTGCTGGCTTCAGTCTAGCTGAATCTGTGAGCTACAGGCAGACAGGCAGGCACGCACCACACACACACACACACACACACACACACACACACACACACACGGTAACTTTAGCTACTTTTCGTTAGTCAGCTTTTGTCTTGTTTTCAATTAAATGGTGATATCTATTTTGTCAACTCATCACAAAGGAACAAGCCACGCTTTCACAAAAACAAACAAAACAGCACTGGTTGGTAGTGAGAATCCCAATGTCATCACCAATCAAACATGCAACCTTACAATACTACATTTGTGTATCGATAAGATGATGCCAAAGCTCCTTCCAGCTTCAATGTATACACTGGAGAATCTGTCTCTACCCTGTAACACTGGGGCTACAGAGGTGCCTGCCATGGGTACCAGGGATTTAAATGAAGTCCTCACCCTTGTACAGCAAAGAGCCACTGAACCGTCTCTCCATCCCCTTCTATAAACCAGCAGTTTTTTTTGTTTGTTTGTTTGGTTTTTTTTTTCTGGCAATTTACTCTATCATGTGTGCTGTTACTGATAGCATTCTAGTCTTTAGTGAACTAAATTCAGTTTCTGTTAGTGGAACAAGTTCATTTAAAAGTAACTAGGAACACAAAAGAGCAGCTATCTTAGGGCGCAATCTGCGCAAAGCCTGAAGATAATAAAATGACTAATAGTACAGTTGCAGCACCCTTCTAGTTACTTCACTGCACTGTGACTAGGAACGTTCTATATGTGGTTTGAATTAGTCTCTAGGAAAGCTTTGTGAGTCACATAGACAGTCTTATCCTCTTCTTTCTTCAGTTGTTAAAAGTTAAAGCATACACATTCAATAGAAAGAAGAGTCCACAATAAATTCCAATATCTATTGTGTATGAGCTTTGAACAGAATAACTGTAGAATGAAGTTGAGACCTTAACTCACATTATGAACAAAAATGAACTCAAATGTTTTAAGTGCTGACACTAGAAAACTCAAACAGCATAGACACAAATCTCTTTAGATTTGAATTTGCCGATCATTTCTTAGATATGATACCACAAAGTATGAACAAATACATATGTGAATAAATTGGATTTCAACAAAAGTAAACACTTGTTCTTGAAACTATGGATGTTGTAGAATATTATTCTAAGGTGTGATACTTTTGTTTATGTTGCATTTGTTTAACTGTGAAGCTGTGTTGTACGAATCCTACACGGTCTTATAATAAAAACCTGGAGTCAGATACTGGGACAGATACTGAAAGATCAGAGGAAACAAGCCACAGCCACTTCTCACCTCACCGGCTCCTCAGCCGAAAAGAGAAGATCCGGTCTCCACGAATCCTCTGACTGAATGCCTCTGAGTCCTCAAAGGAAAGGCTTCTAGTTCCTGTCTCCTCACGCCTTATATGCTTTTCTCCTCTCAGCCATTTCACTTCCTGTCTCAACCTTCCTAGTGCTGGGATTATTGGCGTGTGTGCTTCCCAAATACTGGGGTTAAGGTGTGTGCCACCACCGCCTAGCTTTGTTTCTCTCCTAGACTGGATCAGTCTCATGTAGCCCAGTGTGGCCTTGAGCTCACAGAGATCCAGATGGATCTCTGCCTCCTGAGTACTAGGATTAAAGGTGTGTGCCACCACTGCCTGACCTCTGTGTTTAACTGTGGCTGGCTCTGTCCTCTGATATTCAGGCAAGTTTTATTAGAATACAACAAAATATTACCACATGCTTGTCTAAAACACCTGATGGTCTAATAAAGATGTGAACAGCCAATAGCAAGGCAGGAGAAAGGATAGGTGGGGCTGGCAGGCAGAGAGAATATATAGAATATATAGAAGGAGAAATCTGGGAGCCAGAAAAAAAGTAGCCAGAGAAAGAGGAGGACATCAGGGACCAGCCACAACAGCAAGCCACGGAGTAAGAGTAAGATTCACAGAAGTAAGAGAACAGGAAAAGCCCAGAGGTGAAAGGTAGACGGGCAATTTAAAGTTAAGGAAGCTGCCTAGAAACAAGCCAAGCTAAGACTGGGGATTTATAAGTAAGAATAAGCCTCTGCGTGATTTATTGGGAGCCAGGTGACAGGTCTCTCAAAAGAGCAAAAACAACAACAAATGGAGAAGGTAGAAATGTGATAAATATTTACAAACCCTCTATCTAATAAAAAAGAAAAAATCTAGATCCAGAATGTATAATACACTCTTAGGACTCAACAAAAGACAGTTCAGTTTAAAAATGGACAAATGGGCTAGGGGTGTGGCTTAATAGTTGGATACTTTTCTAGCACGTGCAAGGCCCTGAGTTTATTCCCCAGTTCTTCAAAAAGTAAATAAATAATGATAAATCATAAGGAAATGGTAAGAAGTACATAATAGGATGCTGACCATCATTGCTGAGAAATACAGTTCAAAACTACTTCACACACTCATTGGGATCAGTACTTTTTTAAAAAGCTAAACAACAAAATGATATGTTACTGTAGAAAATTGTTAGAGTTCCTTTGGTTTAATGGGGAATTACCACATGACTGAGCAACTCTGCTCATGGTTAAGTTGAGATCGTGTTCAAACAAAGGCTGTCCATGAATATTTATTTATAATAGCACCTTGGACAATAGTTGAAGAGTGAAAGTGGGGGTACATCCATCAACTGTGAATGTTTGAGGGAGTGTGTGTTTTCACAAAGTTCTGGAACTATATACTGGTGACAAATTCTCTGTGATGGGTATTTTTCCATAGCAAAAATAATTTAACACTGGATTGAAAGCATAATGGATTCATAACCATAAAAAGCTTTAGGAAAGGAGCTTAACCCTAGAAGGGCAGAGTAGGGAGTAGAATCATAGGCAGTAGGTTAGCACAGAGCATAATGCCTATAGGAAGACCGTGAACTGACCCTTAATGGAGAGAAGGTAGATGAGACCCTTCCTTCTCATAGAATCTCAGTGACTGACTTTGTTCTCTAGAATCGTAATGGAAAAATAGTCCTGGGTGTGATTTATGTGAGATGTATAGTATTTTTCATAGCATCATCTGTGCTTTATTTGCAGAGGTAAAGAACTCAGAAGAGCAGTATAATAAAATAGTAATCCCCAATGAAGAAAATGTGGTCATCTATTACAAGATTAGGCAGCAACTTGCCAAGCTGGGAAAAGAGATTGAAGAATATATTCATAAACCAAAATACTGCTTACCGTTTCTACAGCCAGGTCGCTTGGTAAAGGTACGCCCTAGTTTCTATTAAATGTTAGTGCATTACAGTATCTGAAAACGTTTGATTAAAGACTGTTGTTTACATTGGCAAATGTCTCCTGCTGTAGGGTGTGATCAGGATCTGTCCTGTTTGACATTGTCCCTATTTAGGCGTTTACATGAAGGCTTTCAGTCAACACTTTTCAGTTTTCTAATCGTGAAATGCTATATAAGAATGAGCCAGTTTGCAGTCTGAAATCATTAGATATAAAATACTTAATAATGTCAGAACATTAGCATTTGTTTTCCAGTTGAAAGATTCCTATTGTGGCAGTACTGAGAGCTGATGAAATCTAGTGCTGGATGGTTTTGTTTTGTTTTGTTTTACTATAGATCTTTTAAAAGCATTAGGAAAATTTAAAAATCTTATGAGCCTGTAATGTAGCTAGATATAGAAGGCTACAGTTGCATAATCAATATGAACACTGTTTTTGCTTTCTTTTTTATTTCCAGGTGAAAAATGAAGGAGATGATTTTGGTTGGGGAGTAGTAGTGAATTTCTCAAAAAAGTCAAATGTTAAGGTAAGAGATACAGGGATTTTCTAATAACAGATTCTGATTTCATGAGTTCACATTTCTCCTCTTTGTGTCCATCACATTGTTGCCTACTACAGCTAAATAATAGTAATAATAATAATAATAGGCACATGACACATGATTGACCTAATTTCAAGAATAACCACTCTTCTAACAAATTAACAAGATCGTATTTTATTTCATAGAGATAGATTTATGATACTACTGATTTTGTTGCTTTTCTAAATTTTACACACTACTCAGAAACTTGCAATGACATTTGATGTCATAGGCATCGTGGTCACATTATTAAGTTAGAATTAATAAGCATCTTAGTTACTCCTGTGCTTTGCCATCAACAGGACTGCTTTGAAGGCTACAGAGACCACCTTAGAAGTAAACATTGCTGAGAAAATAAGCCCTGTTCACACACACTTTTTTATGTGCACTTACCTTTTTGATCCTGTTTTTCTAGCCTAATTCTGGCGAGCTAGACCCTTTGTATGTGGTAGAAGTGCTCCTGCGCTGTAGCAAAGAAAGCCTGAAAAATTCTGCTACCGAGGCAGCAAAGCCAGCAAAACCTGACGAGAAAGGAGAGATGCAGGTTTGTGCACTTTTCACCTTCAGGTTACTATATAAGCTTTAAATGTAAGACATTGAAAAATAATAAGAGAAAGAGACAAAAGAACAGTGAATGTAAGGAACACTGTCTTACCTACCATGTGAAACACTCTCTCTCTCTCTCGTTTGTGTGTGGTTTGTTGTATCTCTCCCAAGAGCTTGTGCATGTGCATGCTAGGCAAGCGGTCTGCCATTGAGCTACGTATATCCCTTGTGTGGCTTCTGGTTTTATATTGGTATAAGTCAGGTAATTAGTAGTAAAATCTTAATTACAGAGATTCCAAGTGTCTGAAGCTTAACGCCATGCTAGAATTTTCTTATTTGTAAGTAATATGGCATATTGACTAAATTTTTAGGAAATATTTGTTATAATAAACTTGATTTCTAGAAAGTAAAATCTGCCACTGTCTCTTTGGATCAGTAAATCATTATAGGATGTGGAATTGGCAGTGTTTAAAGACAATTTAATATTGAACATTTTTAAATGAGTTAGAAGTCTGTAATTCTGAATACTGCCTACCTCTTGATCTCTTGTTCTTCAGTATTCTAGTTTGTTCTCCAGAATTCTGTCATCAAAGACATCTTTCCCAGCATTTACTGCATCTGCTGACTGCCTGACTGTCAAAGACCCTAGAACTCCTCCTTTGGTGCATATTCACTATACCTAAAGGGCCTTAGGAGCTACTGCAACTGGAGATCGCAGATGTGTGCACTCTCTCAAGACTCCGTTGCTCATGGAGGATGCTGATAGTGAACCGTGGCTATATTTATTACTAAAAGTGGGGCTTATATCCAAGACTGTAATCCAGATAGCCATTCTTTAGTTATTGGTACTAGCGTTTCAGCTGTAGCCTAATTGCTGTCTTTCATTGTTTGTAGTCCCTAGTTTTATTAAGCCTACCTCTTTTACTTGGTACCAGAAGACTTGTGGACCTTAGGTTTAATTCAGTAAGCCTCTTCAGGGAAGCCTTCATTAAACATTGTGAAAACTGAGAGTCTTTCCTCTACTTCTAATGGTGCATTTATTTCCATTTATATGGCATGGGCATGGAAGGAAGCTGAAGTGGGTGGGAGTGTAGACTCAGAGTGGGAACACGATGGCTGTGAACACTTTGAAAGCTGAATTCAGTCACTTTCAGTCTGGATGACAAACATAAGGTGCTTTTGTCATAGAATCTATCCAAAGTAAGTTATGTAATCAATACGCTGGCCTGTGTAATTCTAGGTCACTTACTGTTTAACAGTCTGTTCCTCTGAGATAGTAAAAACAGGCAGTTTCAAGTGTGTGTGTGTGTGTGTGTGACATGTGTTCAGTGTGTTTGCATGTGGATGGAGGTGCGTATAGGGTAGGTACCTCAATCACTCTACCATATTTTTTAAGACAGTAGCTCACTGGACCTAGGGCCCACTGATTCAGGGATGCCAAGGATTCTGCCTCTGCCCCTCCAGCGCTGGTATTAATTGCAAGCACCTGCCTCTGTGCCAGCTTTCATGTGGGTGCTGGGAATAGAACGCAGGCTCATGCTTGCACACGTGGCACCTATTTATTTCATTTTAGAGCCTTGGGCCCTTATTAAGAAAGCTTTATGGGTTTGGTTTTGTTTCTTCAGATCTATTGTTAATTATGTGTATGTGCACCAGTACAGTTAGTTGTCTGTGAAGGATAGAATGGGTGTTATATCTCCTGGAGCTGCAGTTACAAGAGGTTGTGCAGAAGCAGTCCATACCGAACTGTTTTCATGCTGAGCCATTTCTTTGGGCTCAGAACTTCATATTGCTAATTAGGGACCTCTTAGGCATACATGTTGAACTATTTTATACATAATAATTTAATGAAGTGGACATTATTTTTCCCCATTTTATGATGAGGAAATTGAAACATAGGAAAAGTTAGGTAGCTTGTCCAGGGTCCTGGCGCTAGCTGAAGGCTGACTTCAAACACAGGGATCTTAAATATAGACTGTGTACTAAGCCATCATACCGCTTCTGCTGAATAAGGCCAGTGCTTTACTCATGGAGTCTTTTCACCTATGCATGTCTTTGTTGTCAGTAAGCAGTAAGTCTTTTGGAGTCCAAGTATAAATGTGGCTGTGGAAGACTAAATGCTGACAGATGTGAGCCTAGGAAATGGTTGGCCTCCCTGCAAGTAGATTTAGGCCTTCCAGATTTTAGCAGTCAAAGAAGCAAAATGACATATTTGGTGATGAGGGAAGGCATTCTTCCTGGAGAAAGCATGGGGAAAAGTTTTCAGATATGTGCTCAGGAAGATGATGGCTAAGGGATGCGGTACCTTCTCTTTAAAGAGCTTTTGTGTTTTCCATCTCATTCCTCTAGAACTTGGATGTTCTTTCCTGGGCTCTCTAACCCTCTGACACAGGGGCATTCATCTGTAGTGCTAGAGTATCTTTATAAGTTTAAAAAGGGCCAAGTAGTGAGAATACAAACTTGAATAAGTTGGACTCTGAGGAGAGGATCTTTGTTCAGTGAACCGTTTGTGTGACTGTTAAGATTTGCAGCAGTTTTTATGTACTAGTCTCTACTAAGATTAGACTTTGGTGGTAAGCAGTTGATCTGCGACATACTGTAACTGCTGCTTCCTTTGCTGGCTACAGTTGGAGATGACTGGAAACGTGGATTCATTTGTGGTCTTGTGTGACACTCTAGGTTGTTCCAGTTCTGGTGCATCTCTTGTCTGCCATCAGCACCGTCAGGCTCTACATCCCCAAAGACCTTCGGCCTGTGGACAACAGACAGAGTGTTCTCAAGTCCATACAGGTGTGTATGCTCCTTTAGAACCTAAACATAAATCTCGCATGCATCAGATTTACCTAGAAATAGCTGAAATGCTTTTAAATATATTTCAGAGAAACTGTAAACACATAATAATGGGTTTTCTTCATAAAAGGAGTCATCGCAGATCTGTTCTGAGTACAGCATCGATGTATATTACCAAAGGAAGACTCAATCTACACCATTAATCTTCACTGTGCTATAATAAATAGGATTTCGTATTCATTAAGATACATTATTTTCAAAGGGGCAGAGGTGGTACACACCTGTAATCCCAGCACTTGAGAGGCAGAGCCAGGAGGATTTCTGTGAGTTCGAAGCCAGCTTGGTCTACAGAGTGAGTTCCAGGACAGCCAGGACTACACAGAGAAACCCTGTCTCCAAAAAAAAAAATAAATAAAAAAAAAAATAAATAAAAAAAAAAAATAAAAAATAAAAATTAATTAATTAATTAAAAATAAAGTGCTTTATTTTCAGTAGGAAAAATATAACTTTCAAATTTAATTTTCTGCTAGAAATAAAGAAATGAAAAGTTGGCTAAAAACAGTTGAGTAGCATTTACTATACCTTACTATACAGAGAAGGCTCTCTAGAATTTGAGAAAGCAATGGTAAATAGATTGCTTTCATTTTAGAGTAGGAATCTTTTAAAAGATTTATCTGTTTATTTTGTCTGCATTTATGCAAACATGCCTCGTGCTTGTGAAGGTCAGAGGGAGGGATTTGAGTCCCCTGGAACTGGATGGTTGTGAGCCACCATGTGGCTGTTAGGAATTGAACCTGGGTCCTCAGCAACAAATGCTCTTAACTGCCAAACCATCTCTCCAACCCTTAGACTTTTAAGTTGTGGTCCATAGGCTTTCTAAAATGAGTGCTTTTCTTGAGATTTTTTTTTTTTTTTAAATTATGGAGATGTACTGTTCTAAGAAAATACTCCTAAAGAAAAACACTAATGAACCAATCTGTTAGCAATAAATAAAACTTGGAAGTAAAATGCAATACAGCATTCCAATTAATTGTATTCTAATAATTCAAAAAAATACCATAACTATAAACAGAAAACTACTTGATTATTTTTGTTAGTATAAATACTGCTGTTGTCTGGAGGGGAAATGATTACCTTGTCCTTCAGAAAAAAGTCAGCTTATGTTTTTCTGTTTAAACTGAAATTGGAATGATTTTTTTATGGAGGTAAATTGCCAGCTCCCAGGCTTGTCTTACTTGCTGAACCTCCTGGTATAGGCCATGCTCCGCTCTGACCTTAGCTTCAACAGGACCCTCACTTAGTCTCTGGTTTCCTGTCCACACTGGATAGGCTGGTTCCCTTGGCCTTCTCAGTCCTGTTCAAAAGGCAGGAGGAGCTGCAGATGAGCTTGCTAGAAGAACCCCTTCACAGGAGGACTAAAGGGCCCTCTGTGCCTCTTACTGTACATTTTAGCCAGGCATGGTGGCACATACCTTTAATCCCAGCACTTGGGAGGCAGAGGGAGGCTAGCTTGGTCTACAGAACGAGTTCCAAGACAGCCAGGGATGCACAGAACAACCCTGTCTTGAAAAACAAAAATTAATATTTCTGTGTCTTTATACTTCAACCTATAATTCAATTTCTTAATATATAAGGATAGGTCAAGTTCATGAGTAAAATTATATGACTTTGTAATGTCCCGCCCTCCCTTTTGAACAAACCTGTCAGGTAATTGCTGTATGCACAAAGCAGCCAGTTTCTTGAAACAACTTGCATTATTAGCTTATTTCTAATAGCAATATTCAAATATCTCTGAACTCTTTGCATTTTTTGGTTTTATTGTTTGTGTGTGTGTTGCGGGGTGGATTATGGTGAACTTTATTGATGGTATTCTAGAGAGCAGGGCTCCCTAAGCCCCTCCCCTTGTTCTAAGGACCTGGGGTAGAAGCTGAGGAGAGATGCACAGTTGAGGGTTGAATAGGAGCAGGGACTTCTCAGAAGCCAAGGGCCTCTCTCTCTCTTCCTCTTGGACAGGGACTCCTTAGCAGTTGAAGCGCTCTCTCTTCCTCTCTGCTCTTGCTGGGTGGGTGGTCCTCTGTCTTACTCCTTGGAGGTCATGTAGGCCTTGAGACCACAACCATTTCTGTAGCCCTGTTTGTTGTCATGTAAGGAAACGAGCTTTACAGAGTTCTAGTTGAGAGCAGTGCCAGCCCCAGCATCAAAGGTGGAAGAGTAGGCATCGCCGTTACCACTTCAGGAGACCACCTGGTCCTCATCCTAGCCCAGGATGCCCTTCACTGGGCCCTTCAATGCCGGCTTCACCACCTTCTTGGTGTCATCATACCTGGCAGCTTTCTCCAGGCGGCATGTCAGAGCCACAGTGGACATATTCCGGGTAGGAACACAGAAGGCCATGCCTGTGAGCTTCCCACTCAGCTCTGGCATGACCTTGCCACAGTCTTCTTAGTGGCAGTGATGGCATGGGTCATGGTCATGAGTCCTTCTACTGTGCCAAAGTTGCATGATGACCCTGGTCAGGGGGTCTAAGTAGTTGTTGGTGCAGGAGGCATTGCTGACCAGTCTTGAGTGAGTTGTCATACCTGTGGTGATTTATACCCATCACAAACGGGGCATCAGCAAAAGAGGTCCAACATGATGACAACCCTTTGGCTCTTCAAGTGGGTTCTGGCCTACACCATGATGATAAAGACACCAGCACACCCCATAAAACACACCAGCATTACCCCATTTGGTGTTGGCAGGATGTTGATCCTGGAAGATGGACATGGCCTTCCTGTTGATGACCAGTTTCCTATTATCAGGCCTTAATTGTGTGTGGACATGAGTAGAGTTATACTGAAACATGTAGACCATGGAGTTGAGGTCAACAAAGCGGTCATTGATAGCCGCAGTGTCTAACTTTGCCAGAGTTGAAGATGGCCCCAGTGACCAGATGCTCAAAATGGCACATCTGTTCATTCCAACCATCACCATTGAGTCTCAGGGACGAGCCTAGCGCTGCAGGAAAAGATGCAGCCATCTCTGGAACAGGGAGAGCAGAGAAAGCCGGCTTGGTTTCTGTGCTGCTTTTATTA
The DNA here is from genome assembly GCA_902168405.1 of Peromyscus aztecus. Classification (NCBI taxonomy): domain Eukaryota; kingdom Metazoa; phylum Chordata; class Mammalia; order Rodentia; family Cricetidae; genus Peromyscus; species Peromyscus aztecus. The sequence goes on along the minus strand of CABHPQ010150635.1, from coordinate 23,831 downwards.
AGATAAGACCTCAGTCTGTTATCCAGGTTGGTCTCAGTCTCCTGAGCTCAAGAAATCTCATGCTTAGGCATCCCAAGTAGCTAGGACTACAAATGCACACCACCACTTAGCTAGTCTGTACTACTCTGTGTTTACCATACTTAGGGTGAAACCCAGGACCTAGTCCATGTGGGATGGGTCCTAACTATTCAGAGTCTCTGACCTTTAAAGTCACCAACACTGAATTCTCCTAGTGGGTGGAATAACCAGCCCATAGTGTGCTATCCATTCTCTGAACTCATGATCTTATCATGTAATCATGTGACAAAGAAGTTAGCTAAAGGACAAAGAAGTTAGCTAAAGGAGTCTTTAAAAGTTTGATTTCTAGCTCTGTAGTGCCCTGGCTAGAAATAACCCATGCCTCCAAATTATGTAAAAATTGAATTTTCCACATAAATGATGTGAAGTACAGTTACATAAGATGCCAAGATGTTACAACCACCTAAATATACAATAGAGGGTCTACCAGTAATCATGCCACACCCAGAACTAATGGATTACACTACAAAGCTATATATATAAATGGATTATAATATATCCTGTTGGCAGTTAGTTGTAGCATAGCAATTGGAAAGGAATTTTCAAGCTGTGGTAGAATATGTCTATAATTCAGAACTCAGAAAGAAGGTTGAAGCAGGAGGATGGCATGGTTGAACCTAACTTGTGCAGCAAAGTAAGAAAGACCCTGTTTTATCCTGCCCCACTTCCTAAAATATGGAGTTTTCAAAAACAAATGCCAACGGAAATTGCTCTCCAGTTTAAGTGAGGAAAATGTATGTAGAATACTTTTTATGGCCCATAGACATAGAAAAAAACAAAAAAGGGAAGTGTTTTAGTCTCCTTATTAACGGGTTTTATGTCTTCTATTGCAGGAAGTTCAGAAGCGTTTTCCTGATGGCGTTCCTTTGTTAGATCCTATTGATGATATGGGCATTCAGGACCAAGGACTGAAAAAAGTCATTCAGAAAGTGGAGGCTTTTGAGCATCGGATGTATTCGCACCCACTTCACAATGATCCAAATTTGGAAACCGTGTATACACTTTGTGAAAAGAAAGCACAGGTATGGCAGAAATAATCTTTCTTAAGATTATTTATTTGTATTTTATGTGTGTCAGTTTTACCTGTATATATTAGTTACGAGCTGCCATGTGGCTGTGAGGAACCAAACATGTGTCTTCTGCAAGAGCAACAAGTCTTTATCATCAAGCCAACTTCTCCAGCTCCCAGAAACAACTTTGATACTAGAATTCTGTGTATTTGATTAAATGTTATTTTCTTGACCTGTTTTAATCTTCTGAAATGGGAATGTCTAGCTGTCTTTTAAATAAGCTACAAGCATTGGAGCATGTCAGCCATTGCTAGCAAGTCAGGATTTGCACGGAGATCCGGGCAGCAGAGGACAGTAGAGATGCAGGAGAGTTCACATACGTAACTGTCGGTGGCCACATGGACGCGATGGCATTAATAATAGTTTTATTTCACTCAGCGTGCCTACACTGTCATTTCGTCACTATGCTCCAGGTAGAAATGGTCTTACTACAAACCAGTCTTACATCGTGGGCTCTTTTTCTAATTGAAGTTTTAGGATTCTTGTAGTTTTTACCAGTGTTTGGTTCCGCTCATGTAGACCTCTCAGTCAAAGAAATCCTGGACAGACCATTGTTTCTGAGAGCCCGATAGTCATGCTGGTTCACATGCAGTGATCTAGCATAGGAATTACTGCTGCCTGCAATGCAACCATACGACACTTCATCAGTTCATAGCAATAGGTTCGTATCAATTGCTGAGTTAAACCTGGGATTACTCAGGAGCGCTGTGACCTTAACCTCTCTCCTTAGTAATCTCTTGTCTCAGCTTTGTCAGTAGTAAATGTAGATTTGATATTGTTACCTTAGTTATTAAATACTGTTTTCTGCTGGGGAGTGAACTCAAGACCTTGCTTACACACACTAAGCAGGTGCTCTGCTGCTGAGCTGCACCCCCACCCTCACTGAAGAGCACAGTGAGCGATCGAACTCACTGCAGTGGGGCACACCAGTGACCTGAGTAAACCTGACTGCTCATCACCTAATCATTTCTCCGTCATTGAACCTTGCTGTTTCACAGTATACCGAGATTCAGAGGTTCATTTTTCAGTCCCTAAACTTTTCTTGGGGTTTTTGCTTTCTGCATTGAAATCCTGCTTTTCAAAATAGGTTTTCTTATTCTTGTAGAGCCTTTCTCATGCCAGAGTTAGAAAATGTGTAATGTTTACTGATTATCTGATTTAAAAATTCACTTAAACCTAAAGGTACATTTTACTTTAGATATTCATTTTGTGTATTAATAATAGCTGATTTGTTTACATGGGTATTTTGTGTTTTTCATGTTTAACATTTTAGCTAGGGTTTAAGAACTTTTCAGATCCATCATTCCTCCCCTGGAATTGCATCTAAGCTCCTCCAGCATACACACTCTCTCAACTGTCTTGAAGTTTTAGTGAAGAAGGCTATATGGATCAGGTGGCCTTAGAAACTACTTTTTGGTGTTTTGTTTTCTTTTTTTCTATGTTACACTACTCAGTTTATTATTAAACTGCCTTTACTTTTGTATGCCCTAGATTGCAATCGATATTAAATCTGCAAAGCGAGAACTGAAGAAAGCAAGAACTGTCCTGCAGATGGATGAACTCAAATGTCGCAAGCGTGTTTTAAGAAGGTTGGGCTTTGCTACGTCTTCTGATGTCATAGAGATGAAAGGACGGGTGGCTTGTGAAATAAGCAGGTAAAATGTTCTTCTGCAGAGACCTCTGGTGGTGGTGGTGGTGGTGTTTGACTCTTCTTGGAGGGGCCCACCACCCAGCTCCCAAGTAAATTTACACACAGGGGCTTATTCTTAAATAGGAATGACCAGCCTTAGCTTGGCTTAGTTTCTAGCCAGCTTTCCTTGACTTATCCCGTCTACCTTTCACCTCTGGGCTTTTCCCGTTCTCTTACTTCTGTGACTCTTACTCTTGCTCCATGGCTTGCTGTGTAGCTGGGTGGCTGGCCCCTGGAGTCCTCCTCCTCCTCTGGCTGCTAGCTCCTTTCACTTCTCCATCTCTTTTCTTTTCTCAGATTTTTCCTTCTCTATATATACTCTCTGCCTGCCAGCCCTGCCTATCCTTTCTCCTGACTTGCTGTTGGCCAGTTCTTTATTAGACCATCAGGTGTTTTAGACAGGCACAGTAACACAGCTTCACAGAGTTAAACAAATGCAACATAAGCAAAAATAATATTCTACATCAACCTCTGTATCTCACATGGACAACACTCGTTAGGAAACAGCTTTCTTAAATATGAAAGTTTTATCATGCTTTCCATTTTAAATGCAGTTTGGACCAAGAGGTTGAGAAATTAGAAAAATTTCGTGGATCTCAGTAATTAATGTAGGCCCGGGTATCTAGCCTTTTGCTATATTTTCTGTGAAGCATTTCTTTTTGTGTGTTGAGATTCTTTCTATATAATTTGTCTTTAAATTTACAAATTATATCTTAGTTTGTATATCAACTTGTATGCTGCTTTCTGAAAATTTTCCACCTTGACACTTAGCTCTAATTCAGATATATATATATATATATATATATATATATATATAGAGAGAGAGAGAGAGAGAGAGGGAACACAAGCGAGTGAGCAGGTTTATTCGGGTTTGGAGGGAAGCTAAGATACCGCAATGGCACATTTTAGATTCCAGCTTAAACTTGGGAATGCAGTGTCAGCTCTGTGTTGTATCCACAGATCTGGCTTACTTGTAGATAGAAAATTATGTTGGAAAAAAGGTAAATGCATATGTATTGTCCTTTTACCTGGTCCCTGTCCCTGGCCAGTATAGAACAGTTGTTGGCATGACATTTCTATTGTCTTAGATGCTGTAAGTAATACAGATAACTTACGTAGTTATAAGACTCTTGAACATTCTCGGGTGTTGGCATCTTGGGGGTGGGGTACCCTAGGACTTCCACCTCACAGATGCTAAAGGACAGCTGTATTGTTAGCTCGGGCAGTCTTTCCCCATACTTCCAAACAGTAATGATTTTACTCCGTCATTTCTGAGTCGGCAGTTTAGGAATGGTTTGTCACATGTTTCTAGCTCAGGATTTCCTACCTACCCACCTTGATAGGAAAGTAGCAGCTATCCCACAGAATCCTTTTCTATGCTTGAAATGTTCTGTACCTTCACTGTTTTGTAAGGTGTTCATTAGCCATGTGTGGGGACTTAGCACTTAAAATTGTGACTCAAGACAGACAACTGAATTTTAAATTGTATATTGTTTAATTGAAGCTGTCACTTACACAGAGGCAGCCTGTATGGATAGTGCAGTTGTAGAAGATGACATAAAAAAGGAGATGCTGTTGAAACCCACTCCAGAAAATAACAGCTTCCAGTTAGTTTCCATCATGACCAGTGAATGTTTCCTGCCTAGAAGCTGTAAATAGCGTAGAAGCCTTAGCCTGACTGTCCCCCACTTGAAAGTCAGAGCAGTATACTTTTCCTGACAGTTTGTCTTGTTTTGTCCGTGCTGTGATGGCCATCGTCCTCAGTGCATAAGGACAGTTTTGAGACTTTTTTTAATGTCCTCAACATGGTGCCAGTGGACATGACCAGAGAATCGCAGACTTAGGCAGTGGTTGGGTTTGGAGCGTTTCTGGTGCAGGCCTGTTGATGCTGTTCATCTGTGCAAGCACTGGACGCTCAGCAGTCCACAGAGATGCCTGTGAGCAGGGACTGCACAGTGTCAGCTCATTGTTACCATGGATGACGTGGTGCTAGAGTCTGCTCAGAGGAGCCAAGAGTCCAGAATTCAGGTCTGGTTCTCATTTCAGATACTCAGAGGTTGTGCATGTAGTTGGTAAGCTCACTTTCAGGTGAGACTTGACTCCTTGTCTTCAGCCTGTGATACAGTTCAGCTTTCCTACTCTGTAGTTACAGGTGTGCACCACAATGGAAATGCGGATTCATATACTGAAGCCCCTGCTAAAGGAGTAATGTTCTTCTTGATTACCTAGAGTTGAATGGTGAATGTAGAAATTGAATACACAGCTAGAGTTCATCTTGGAATAATGAATATTGGCTTTATCCTGATACATTTTCTATTATATGTCAAAGTACATTAACTTTCTTCAAATTCTGTAAAAACTTGAGTCAATCTAGAATCCCATCTTCTCGTGTATGTCTTTCTAAACCCTGCCGCTGAGTCTTGTGCTTTATTTTTTCCTATCTAGATAACTACACTGCCCTCTTTTAATTCTTACTTCATCTTTTTTGTTTGTTTGTTTTTTTGAGACAGGGTTTCTCTGTGTAGTTTTGGTGCCTGTCCTGGATCTCGCTCTGTAGACCAGGCTGGCCTCGAACACACAGAGATCCGCCTGGTTCTGCCTCCCAAGTGCTGGGATTAAAGGCGTGTGCCACCACTGCCCGTCATTCTTACTTCATCTTGAGAGTTACTACATGTTCTGTAGACTGCTATCAAAATGTTCTTCCCAAAGCACAGATCAGATTCCCTGTTGGTTTAGAATAAATTCCAGAATTTCATATGTTCGGTGCTTCCCTCTCTAGACTCTTGTCGCATCCCACAGATGCTGTTTCCTTTCTTAGTATGACCTTTACCCCGCGTTCTGCAGTGTCCTATTCACCGTCTTCCCAGACCTTCTGAAACTCGCTGTGTGTCTTCCAGCCCGCCTTAGGCCTGGGACGTCTCCTATACAACTGTGTATCTAGACTTTGTTTAGAGCACTCCGTCCATCACTGATAGGTGGTCTTTGGCTACCTACTCTTCCGCCTCACACACTGAAATCCACTTCCTTGACGTGGTCCTGCTTCATCTGTTGTCCACTTTTCTCAACTTAAGTCCTGCTTTACCTTTGTAGACCCAAATTTAATGTTTGACTTGTTTTGAAGTTACGGCGATAAAGATGAACAGTTTCTGCCTTTATTCTTTCATGAATAAAATCTAAGTACAGGAAATTTTATCTCCTCCTTATGAGTAAATGTTCTAATGACTACTGTATGGCTCTAGTAAATCCTTTATAAACAGAGAGTAATTTTAAAACCTGATTATAGAAATTTAGACTACCATTTTATAGTCTTTTTTTGCTTCCTTTGAACAGATAGAGATTTGAGATTTTTTTCATTTTCTACATACTATAACAAAGAGAAAAATAGTTAAGAAAGTTGTTCTGTAATTACACAGTTTAGAACATGACACACAGAACCTCCTAGGCAGGGATAATGATGAAATTAGTCATAAAAATAAAATCTCAGGCTGGGCATGGTAGCTTGAGCCTGTTATTTGAGCCCTCGGGAAGCTGAGGCAGGAGGATCACTGTGAACTTGAGATTAGCCTGAGCCAGTGAGTTTGAGACCCTGCCTCATGAAACAAGACAATAAGTATATAATTATTTTTAGGAACAAAAAGGAACTGTGATGATGGGTAGGGCAGAGGGGTGATTATGATCAAAGCAACATTGTATGAAGTTCTCCAAGAACCAATTTAAAAACAAAACAACAATTTTAAGGGAACAAAAATGGAAATATGAGATTCTTACTCATTGAATTAATTGTTCAACAGAAAGAACTTATGTACTGTTCCATGATAAGAACCTGGAGCATCTTATTTTCTGATAAACTTACTTGTAACTATGGATTTTCCATAATACTTTATATATAGTCAAATGTCAAGAGAAGAAGAAAACTGAAAAACATTGCTGAGTAATCTAAATGTAGCAGATGTCTTCTCTTCTAATGTAAGTCCAGATATGAAGGTGTTCTGAATTTAGAGAGCAATGGCTTAATTAAAGTACTGTGTCTTGATGATGGAAAAGATGAGCCCAGAATAATGAGCTAGCACTAGTGAAAGCCATCAGACAACACCTGCTTAGGATGCAGTGAGTCATTGATGAATTTAAATCTAGAGCTCGTTTAGACCCCAGAGTGACGGACGGTTGGTGAGCAGTCTTCGCTCCGTTCAGGCTCTTAACTTCCTTGCAGCCTGAAAGTCCAGTGCAGCTGAAATACAGATGTGGGTCTTAGGGGTACATTCTAATTATAATTTCTAATATACGTTTTCTATTGTTTTATTTTTCTACACATTACTTATAAGTAACTAGAAGTTAAAAGAGTACTTTGAGCCAAAAAAAACAGTTAAGAAATGGTTAGTTGAATGAATATGTGCATTTGGTTATTTGAGCTCTCATATAAAGTATCTGTATGACATCTGCTGTTTATATATTGACAATTAGAAAGGTCTACCATTTCCTTTACAAATCTTGGTTATACCCCTTGATTTTTCCTCATGATTAAATAATATATTTTATTAATAACTACCCATTAAAGATATGTCTTTATCTTCTGACTTGTGAAATTTATTCTCTCTTTAGTGCCGATGAGCTCCTTCTAACAGAGATGATGTTTAATGGGCTTTTCAATGACCTTTCTGCAGAACAGGCAACTGCACTACTAAGCTGTTTTGTGTTTCAAGAGAATGTGAGTTAATATATATAGTGTGCTTTATTGATTCACACATCATATAGTTTTGATTAGTATAATGGCTATTCATTAATAATAAGACTTGCTCATGTTTATATGCCGTAAGATGTTGTCAAGGCAAAAAGAATAACTATACTAAAATACTTTGATGTTAGATGAAATGTACTTGACATACTAACTTGTATTTCTAAACGTTTCTAAAACTGCTCTTATTTTTTCAGTAACATTTATAGCATTTTGAATATTACATAAATCTTTCAAATATGAAGATCAAGTATTCCTAAAAAATTTATTTTATTTTTTAAGATTTATTTATTATATATACAGTGTTCTGCCATGTTCATCTACACGCCAGAAGAGGGCACCAGATCTCATTATAGATGGCTGTGAGCCACCATGTGGTTGCTGGGAATTGAACTCAGGACCTCTGAAAGAGCAGCCAGTTCTCTTAACCTTTGAACCATCTCTCCAGCCCTCCACAAAAATGTATTGAGCACCCAGTGTTTACAGTGCATAGATCTAGACACTGGAGATATAGCAGAAACTTGCTTTAGTGGCTTATTTGTGGGTGAATGAAGACGTAGAAGAGCTGGGTAAAAATGCCTGATGCCTCAGGTTCTTGTTCTAATGTATAGGAATAGAAAAGGCCTCCCCAGTATGAAATTTGAATTGATACCTAAATGAAAGCGAAGTACCAAATATACACATTCAGAAAGCATCACTTACCCTGCTCAGATCAGGACCAATTTTCCACCCATGGTGGCCAGAAGAAAGAAAGGGGATCAGTAACTTGCTCATGAATGGAGCTCTATCCATGGCAGTTAGCATTTTTGCATTCCTTACCATTCATCCTATATAGTTTTTCCTGTTCGCCAGTCATGTTAATAAGCTTTTGTTTTTACAGCAATGATATAAATCCTGGTTCATGATTTCTTACATAATGTGTTTATACACACACAGCCAAATCAAAACTAAGTCCTGTATACTAATGCAGATAATATAGCAACTACTCTATAGTTGCCTTTTAAAATGTTAACCTATCAGCCAGACCCAACAGTGCAAGTGCCTGAATTCCTAGCATTCATAGGAAATGGGAGGGGAAACAGAAGAATCTCAGGAAACTTGCAGGACAGCTAGCCTAGCTAACACATTGACAGAGACGCTGTTGCTAACAAGGAGGAAATTGGAAACCTACACAACACTTGAAGGACGTCCTCTAGCCTCTGCACCTGTGCCCACTACACACGCACGTGCGCACGCGCACACACATACACATGCTCGTGACACCCTGATACATGGTGTGATATGATCCGTTTTTTTTTTTTATCCTGACACATACTTAAATTCAAGTAGCTTGTCTAATTTTATTTAGCTGGTTATAGTATTCTTAAATTCTGTTATCTAAATTAGAAATTAACAAATTTTACCATTGAGAAGAGCAATATTGAAGTCAGCTGGTCATGGTGGCACATGCTTTTAATCCCAGCACTAAAGAGGCAGAGGCAGGTGGATCTCTGAGTTTAAGGCCAGCCTGATCTACATACTGAAACCAAAAAGTATTAAATGATTATTTAATTAAACTTTGAACTGCCTTATAATTGATTAAACAACTAGAAGTACCTGGGTAAAAATAAAATTAGAGACAGTATTTTAAATGCCCATCCTACATTTTTACTCTCTGCAAACTTTGCTATAAACTAAACTGTTTTATAATGAAGCTATGATTAAACTAGTGACAATGGCCACACTACTCTTTACAGCATCGGCTCTCTTCTGTGGTTCCATGTCTAGTCACAGAACCTGCCAAGTGAGCAGAGCAGTGCTCTCTGAAATAGGACAAGTGAGGATGAGAAGACTCTGTGTGTGTGTGTTTGAAAACTCAAAGTTGATTAGAAAATTTAAATGCTAATGATCTAAGTCTTAGAATTTGGTGTGAAAGAAAATAAAAAGTTTTGCTTCATTTTGCAAGCAAGTAGTACTTTGAGCATGAGTTTTGATATTTCATATTCTTTTTCTTTATCACAGTCTAGTGAGATGCCCAAATTAACAGAACAGCTAGCTGGACCGCTTCGACAAATGCAGGTAAGCTAGTGACTACAAAAGAGTGCCAGGTAACCGTGGCACTGCAGCACCCACTCCACAGGTTAAATGCCAGGGTAACCGTGGCACTGCAGCACTCACTCCACAGGTTAAATGCCAGGGCAACCGTGGCACTGCAGCACCCACTCCACAGGTTAAATGCCAGGGCAACCGTGGCACTGCAGCACTCACTCCACAGGTTAAATGCCAGGGTAACCGTGGCACTGCAGCACCCACTCCACAGGTTAAATGCCAGGGTAACCGTGGCACTGCAGCACTCACTCCACAGGTTAAATGCCAGGGCAACCGTGGCACTGCAGCACCCACTCCACAGGTTAAATGCGTTTGGTGTCAGTTGGGTCATTGATTCTATCTTATTAGCCTTTTTTATTTTCACTTTAGTAGTTAAGCATCTGCTTTCACTATTGTAACAAATTGTGTGGACTTTATAAGTGCAGATTTAAAACTAAATAATGTGAATAAGGTATACTGACTGACAGTCTATTATTTTTCTTCCTCGGTATTACAATACCATGATAAATTTTTTTTTAGATTTTATGTGTACAGGTGTTTTGCCTGTGTGTCTCTGTGTACACCACATGTGTTCAGTGCCTGTGCAGGCCAGAAGAGGGCATCACATATGGCTTTCCTGGACCTGGAACTGCAGATGGTGTTTAGCCACTGTGCCTGTACTAGGAGTTGTACCCGGGTCCTCTGGAAGGGCAGTCAGTGCTCTTAACCACTGAGTCCTCTCTCCAGCCACCATCTTCCTCAATATTAAAAAATAACATTTAGTTCTAGTATTTATTAGCTTTCATTTTCAAAAGTAATTTTAAGTATTTACTTTTTATTATTTTTTAATCATATGTATGGGAGGGGTGGCATGCATGTGAGTACAAGTACCCACAGAAGCCAGAGGAGGGCGGGCATTGGAGTCCCTGCAGCTGGGGTTAACGGGGTTGTAACCACTTGATGGGGTTCTGGAAACCCAGCTCAGATTCCCTGAAGAGCAGTGAGCCCTTTAATTGCTGCACAATCTGGAGCCCTTGGTCTCATTAGAAGACAGTTAGAGGTTGGTTAGGTGTGCCGTTGGTAAGTGTGGTGAGTTGGAGGACTTGCAGAAATGTTCAGCTGGCACAGAGGTTATGCATTCCCTGGAGACAGCCCAGCACGGTGACTGCCGCCGCCGCCGCAGGAAGGCCTGGCTGTGTGACCGCTTGTGCGCATGAGTCCTGTGCCTGTTAGAAGCAGGACATCCACCTTACAGAGACAGTCCTGAAAGTCTGGACTCTCCTAAAACAAAAACGATTTTGTAGAACCCTGACTTCAGAAACCTTTAGGGATATGGGAGGTGTTATTCAGTAAAGAATTCTCACTCTGTCCTTTATTCTTCAAAGGAATGTGCTAAAAGGATTGCAAAAGTTTCAGCAGAAGCGAAACTGGAGATTGACGAAGAAACTTACCTAAGCTCATTCAAACCTCACTTGATGGATGTGGTGTATACCTGGGCAACTGGAGCCACATTTGCTCATATCTGCAAAATGACAGATGTCTTTGAAGGTAGGGTTATTATCGAGGTTATTGTACAAGGTAAATGATGTTACCAATGAAGTATGATGGCAGTGTGACTTAAAGCTTCATCTCTTTTTTAAGTGATTTTATGATTATTATTTTACATTCCTACTGCAGTTTCCCCTCCCTCCTCTCCTCCCAGTCCCTCTCCTCCTCTCCTCTGCCTTTCCCCTCCTCGCCCCCATCCACTGCTCTTCTGTTTCTATTCACAAAAGGGCAGGCCTCCCATGGATATCAACCAATCATGGCATACATATCAAGTGGAAGCTTCATCTCTTAAACTCTGCTATACTATATGTCATCTCTACCCACCATGAGAAAACTCATGCTCAAAGAATGATGAGGTCTTTACTACCACATAGTAGACAGCAACAATTGATTCTGTGAAAAGAAGGAGGCGTAACAGATTTGTGAGCCTGCCCTAACGCACAGGCATCTAGTCAGTGTACAGTCAGAGGTACCAAAGCAGGGAAATGATGGTGCCACCACTTCTTTGTTGCCCAGCTTTTACAAGATGAGGATGAACTTCATGCTCATTTGCTACATAGTAACAGCAAGAATTACTGACACAAGCGTTCACGTATATGCAATGTGTCTGCAACATCTGCTTCTCCAAGAAGTCAAAAGTGACATGTAACAATAGTGATGCACAGCAGAGATAGGTATTGTTTTAAAGAAATAGCCAGATGTGGTGGTACACACCTCCAATCCCAGCACTCAGGCGGCAGAGCCAGGCAGATCTCTGTGAGTTCGAGGCCAGCCAGGGCAGCATGGTGAGACCTTGTCTTGAGAGTGGAGGGAGCAAAAGATTTAGTTGAATTGTTTTGTGGGTGTTTGTTGTTGTTGGGTGTTTTTTTTTTGGGGGGGGGCGTAGGGGGTGGTTCTTTCTTTGTTTGAAATCTGGGGGCTTGGAAAGGTGGATTCATGCATATGGTGGTGCCTGCTGTATAGGCACAGAGACCTGAGTTTGGATGCCCGGCACCCATGTAGAACTCCAGGCCAGCAACACACACCTGCAGTCCCCGCAATGGGAAGTGGGAAGAGAAGGGCCTCTGCAGCTGCAGAGCTCCGTGAAAGACCCCCCTCCAAAAATGAGGTGGAGCAGGCGGTGGTGGAGCACGCCTTTAACCCCAGCACTTAGGAGGCAGAGGCAGGCGGATCTCTGAGAGTTCGAGGCCAGCCTGGTCTGCAAAGCAAGTTCCAGGACAGCCAGGGCTACACAGAGAAACCCTGTCTCAAAAAAACCAAAAATAAAAAAATGAGGTAAAGAACAGTTGAGGAAGATACTAGAGACATCAACCTCTAGCTCTACCAGGTAATGTGTCTTCAGTATCACAAGCAAAAACCTTAGTGTGCTGTGTTCGAACAGTCTCTCTTCCTAAAGAGTCTCAACATTCTTCTTAGACAGAAAGTGCCAAGGTTTTTACATACTGAACTTGAGCAATAACTGTAGAGTTCTTCAAACATTAACTGGGCCAGTTAACTGTAGTAATCATAGCCACGTGTTATGGGATGTCTTACTCAAGAAAAAGGTTTATATTGAGATCTATTTGAGGAACTTTAAAAATACATAAGAAATTATTTCCTTTGTTGCCTTGAAAAATGGATAGGATGTTTATTTTATCAAACTAAGTTTGAGTGACTAGATGAGCTAATGCTTAGGGTTTCAGTGCACCCATCCGGGTGGATCTGGTAAACTTAAACTAGCTGTTCCCAATGTCTGACAGGCATTTGCCTTCAGGAGATCCTCGCGAATTACCTGTGGAAGCTGTTTCTTCCTCTGCCTGTTGTGGGTTCTGAGGCAGATGCTGTGCAGCGCATGTTCTCCCAGTGGTGTCTGTAGGGCAGTTGTACCCGTTCCTAGGACAAGGTACTCAGTGTCGGGAAGCACTTCTGCTGAGAATAGTCGAATAAGATTTTACTTATGTGCATTGTTTGTGTTTAAACCGTGGTACACATTTAGTACTAGATGACTTAGTAAGCAGTGCTTGATACTTAGTTGATGAATAATTCTGAGACTCTAATAGGAATCAAGTACTATGCTAAGTACAGTACAGGCTACATCTCTGCCTTCAAGGAAGAGTTGACATAAGCTGAGATTGGTGAGTAGCTACAAGATTTATGAGGAATCCTAACCGTGGACCAAACTAGAGAGCAGCAATTAGGGTGTGAACCTCAGTGATGTAGAAAGCTGTAGTTTAGGTAGAAATAGTCTCTGAGTAAATTGCTTTCTGTCCCTATGAGAGTGATTTTGTTTTGTGCCTTCCTCCAAGTAAGGCTGTACATAGGAAAATCTCTTCTATAGAGAAGCATGTAGTTCCATGCACTCATAATAGGTCAGTCAGTTGTGCCTGTGCACATCTTTAAAGTTTTTATTGTAGAAAGAAATGCTGATACATGTTATAGTAGAGATGAGTCTTAAACAGAATCTGTTAGAAGAGACAGATGATTTTATTCATGAAAAATGTTAAAATAGGCAGGTCTGTCGAGACAGAAAGCTAATGATGGTTGCCATAGCTTGTGGGGTCAGAATTGGGGTGATGGCAGGACTTTTGAGGAGGGGTTAAAATGTTCAGAATTATACAGTGTGATAGCTGCACAGCCTCTAGTGAACTTACATGCCTGACTTAGATAGCACTCAGGGAACGCCCCAGTTCTCACCTGGTGGAGGTTCCGAAGCATTGAAAAGACAGACAGTGCTTGCAGATTGTACAGGTGAAGAGGCTTGGAATGCTGGGTTTATGCTAGCATATTTACACTTATTTGGAAAAGAAAAGGCAGTGACCACCACAGATTTAATTTCTGGAAGGACTAGAAGAAAAGATATCAGCACTAGTTAATACCAACTTGAGATAGTGTGGGAATGAGGTCCGTGTTTGGGCTTTGTCTTTGTTTAGCTGGTTCTGACTGATGAGGCAGGATGCTGGGAGTGAGGTAAGTCTTGAACTACATGGAGCTGCAGGAGGTTGGGAAGATGTTAGATGATTCACTGCTCAACAGCAGTCTCCACTAACCCAGGGGAGCAGCCTCTCTGCTGCTGGAGCTGTGGAGAGTTGGTGTTTGTGGGTGTGCACAGTGATCTGTTTCAGAGACTCTGGACCAGAACCAGAGCCATTGGATATGTGGCCTGTACCCAGTGCCCTGTTCTCAGTGTTCTCTTGTTACCTGAAGCTGTGTCCCAACCAGATAATCCACCAATGATTCACAGTGTGTGAGTGCCCTGACCTGGTTGTGTTTGCTTGCTTTAGTTTTTACATGTTGTCTGAATTTACTTATAATGCTGTGGCTCCTGATAACTTTGGCAGATTCTGCTTAACATTCCTTACCTATATTTGTAGAAATAGTAAAACCACATTAGGTTGTGGTTTTGGTACACATGTGAAGTCATTTAAAACAAGGGTGTGGGAGTACCTCGCTTTTGATGCCATATGGAGCGGAAGACTGAACGATTCTGTATTGCCTGTGAACTCATTCTGCTCCTTTCCAAAGCGCCGTGCGCCTCAGTTTAAACCACTACCTAATTTAATTTTGAATAGTTTACATGAACATTTAACATCAGTCATGGTTACATGCTTATTGCCTCTTCTGTCCCAGCTCCTTGGCTTCTCTAGAAGCTTCTGTGAGTGCGTTTCTCCTTTCCTTCTGAGGTAGTAGCAGAGCCTGTATCCCTAACCCCGAGAACACGAGAGCCAGTGTGTATCAGTTCCTGTTGTGCTGTGGACTCCTGCATAGCACTTTACACTGTGTCTCCTTATACCAGACGGCTGACGACTCTGCAGGTTAATGAAGGAGATTTGGAAGGAAAGGTGAAGAGGTAAACCTCCTTGGAGAGTGTATAAGTCAGAGCCCTGCGTGTTCTCAGAAGGCACTGCCCCCGAGCTACATTCCTAGCGCTTTTATTTTATTTTTATTTTTACTTTTTTCATTTTAAGACAGGGTCTTGGGCTGGAGAGATGGCTCAGTGTTTAAGAGCACTGGCTGCTTTTCCAGAGGTCCTGAGTTCAATTCCCAGCAACCACATGGTGGCTCACAACCATCTATAATGGGATCTGATTCCCTCTTCTGGTGTCCCTGAAGACAGGTCACTCATATACCTTAAATAAATAAATTAATTAATTAATTAATTAATTAAATTTTAAAAAAAGACAGGGTCTTGCTGTGCAGTCCTGGCTGACTTCACCCTCCCAAGTAGCGGGGATTACAGACATTGTACACTGTAAGATTTACAGTTTGGAACTACTGAGCTGAGTACCTGTAGGACCTGCACTATACCTCAGTGATCTTCTTTATTGACAGTAGCATCTGACTAGACTGGCATTGTCTTTAGTTTTTGTAGCTATGGCCTAATTTTAAATATTGAGAACAGCCTTCATGTATTTGAATTAAAGTGGTAGCCATCTCTCCAAGTGGAGCGCACCTATACTAGCACTTGGAGCTGAGGTAGAACTGTGGTTCGGCTTTCCCCTTCCATGTGCTTGCTGCGTGTGGTTTAGTCTCTTCATTGGGAACCTTTCTAGCCTCCTGTCAGCACAGGCTTCCAGACACCATTGAGAGAGACGTGCTTTAGTTGTCCTCTTGTAGACCAGTGACTGGGCATTCTCCTTCATCGACCCAAGTTCATGAGGGCAGCAGTGGCAGTGCCAACCTTTACCAGCCTTCTAGCTCATGAAGGTCTAAGGTTCTTCCATGACTGAGCCCCAACCCACTGCTGTAAAGGAAAGCCAGTAGACATTCCTCTCGTTCAGACTTGGAGGGCTGTGTCAGAATTCACACCCCCCGCAGCTCCCCCCACTCCCACCCCCGCAGCCAGCCACCCTTTTTTGGGGCAGGGTATTACCATGTACCTCTGGCTGGCCTGAGACTCACAAGAGCTCCATCTGCCTCCTGAGTGCTGGGATTTAAAGGCATGTAACTCTTGATACCTGATCCTAGATCTATTGGTGTTAGCCTGACCGTGAAAAGGCACTAACCACCTTTGTCTCATCAGTAAAATAGCAATAGCAGTGCTGGGAATGGCCTACATGGAAAGTGTCTTCTGTGACTGCATCCTGTTACACACACTAGTAATAGAAACAAAAAACCTGTTTGTTTTCAAATTTTCCCAAGTCACGAAATAGTTGAGTAGGGTCACAGGAGTCGCCTCACTCACAGGAAGGAAAATGTAGGTAGATATCGCTTAGCCACATCCTTATTCTCTGGAGGCTGCTGTGGAGTGAACATTATCCTCGGGGAAAAGTTCCCATCTGAGCCCTTCAGGTAGTTCCCCTTTCTAGCCTCAGATAGATTAGGAAGCAGCAGGGATTCTTCTTCCCTCTGCCTTATTAGTCATCACCTGGGTCAGTCTGCTGACTTGCTTCCTCTGTAGTTTTGCTAAAGTGCTCTGCTGAAGAGAACTTCAGTGCCCTATCCAAAGCTGTATTTCTTTGTTATTTTAAATATGTACGTATTGCTGGGGGTATGGGTAGTTATATGCACATAGACATACAGGTGCCCAAGGAATTCAGAAGTGTGTCAGATCCCCTGGAATTGGAGTTATAGGTGGCTTTGAGCTGCTGTGTGGATGCTGGGACTCAAACTTGGGTCCTGTGCAAGAGCAGGGTGTGCTCTTAACCACTGAGCCCTCTCTCTAGCCCAAGAGCTGTGTTCTATAATCTCAGAATGATGTCAGACCTTCCTAGGAACAGTAGTAAACTGTCAGCACTGAGCATTCACTGTGTGTGTCTACACACTACTTCACAAAGTCTTTCCCACGACAACTTGTTAGTGTCCTTTGGTTGGCTACTGTTCTCAGATTGTAGACGGCATGGCATGGCTGAAATGTGCCCACATCCTTCTACCTCAGGAACTCTCCTGAGTAGAAATTCTCTCTAGGCTTCCTTTACAGTTTCCCAACCTTCATTGCTCTCGTTGAGCATCTGTCTCAACTCCAGCCCAGCTTTCCATCAGTCCTCTTCAGGAGGGCTGAAAGCCCCAGGCACCTTTTTGTCCAGAAGTCACCTGCATGGGCCTTTACTCTTCCTCTTCAGTCCCCTTCTCTGTTGTTCTGACTCCCAAGGGCATGTTAATTCTTTGTCATCCTCCTAAATCAGATCCTTTCTGCTGCTGCTCTACCATATAAACTTGCTTAAATTTCTTCTATTTTTTTAAGTTTGTTCTGCCTATATATATGTATGTGTGCCCCATGTGTGCAGTACCTGAGCAGGCCAGAAGAGGGCGTCAGATACCCCCCCATGGGAAGTATACAGGCCTGTGAACTGCCATGTAGGGGCTGGGAATTGAACCTGGGTCTTCTGGAAGAACAGCTAGTGCTCTTAACTGCTGAACCATCTCCCCAGCTTTACTGCTTATAGTTCTTGCCTATACCTCCTACTACCAACACAACAGTGGCTAAAAAACATAGTTCTGAGCTTATTACCTACCCCTGGGGTAATGATCCTGGACAAATTGTCAGTTTGTACCTGTTTTCTTGGAGGGTAGCCTTGTTTTGAGACTAGCATAATGCATGTCTTCCGGCACTGAATGAGAGTCTGATGCTGTTGTCCCATGCTTTCTTAGTATTTATAGTGTCATCTTTATCCTCGTCACATCTCTGGGAAGGACTATGGTTGTACAGTTCTGGTGCTGCTATTTAGTGCAGTTACTGTTGTTGTTAAAGACTGTCAAGCATGCAGAGTGAAGAACCTTTGTCTGACTTTTGTTTCTTAACGGTTCCTTAAAACATGCTAATGTAAGTTTTCTGGGTTGGTTGGGTTGTACTACCAGCATTGAACATTTCTAGCAAAAGTTTAAAGCCAGTAATTTAGTATTTATAATATTTGAAGTGTAACTGAATTGTAATATACTTATCTTAGAAATCCCAGGTAAATAATTTTATGTGAATTAACCTGAGTAGACATTGTGAATTCTTTTTTTTTTTCTCCCAAATACTTTATATATGCCATGGTATGCATGTAGAGGTAAAGGAGAACTTCAGTACTCAGTGTTGTTATTCCTCTGTGGCGGCCATGGATCAAATTTGGGTCTTCAGGCCTCGGGGGCAGGCGTGAGGGCCTTTTTCCCAGTGAGCCAAGCCTCTGGCCTGACCTAAATTCTACCTCTGACCTTGGTCAGTTTGTGTATGGAACTTCTCAACTTTCTCCTTTACCTCATTGCAGACTAGGGATAACAATAGTACTTGCCTCATGGAATTGTGAAGCCCTAATGAGAAATTCAGACTACAGAGCACGGGCCTGCACAGCATCAGTGCCCAGGAAATGGTGTACAGCACCAGCTTTCCTCAAACATACTCAACCTGATTTTATCCTGTCTTCTAAACATTCTTTACTCTCCCAACATGTAAGAAAACTTTTGGGATTATCGAAGCTGTCCATATACATGAGGCTGAAGTTATCACTCTTGATCTAGTTCTGATGTCTGTAGTTATGGAATTTGCCTGTTCTGGCATTTGTATGGCTTAAATGTGAGCTATTTTCTGTAGGCTTATGCATTGGGTCCCCAGATGCTGTTGCTGCTTGTGAAGTTGTAGGACCTGTGGAAGCAGAGGGTGTTGATTCATCCTGGCCCTCCTCCCCGCCCTCTCTCCTGCCACCCAGATCCACATAGATGGGAACATGCTTGTGGGGAGTGGAGGAAGCCCTGAGTGAATCTGTATTGTTGGCATGAACACAGACATGTCAAGGATCCCAATGCCTCAGACTCATGGAAAGGCAAAGCCGTCTTCTTAGGTGAGCTCAGAGGAATGGCAAAGCCTTTTTTACAGATCTGTTTACAGATGCTTGGCTAGTGTGCAGGAAAACAAAAAACAAAAAGGCTAGCACACAGCTTCCTCCCAGATGACTGCATCTGGATGCTGCTCCCCTAGAGACTACCCGAGTTTCCAGATTACCTAGTGGTGCCCTCCATCAGAGATCACAGCCCACCCAATCCCAGCTATTCTTTGTTTGTCTTCTTCATCCCCAGAGTGCCACAGTCATGTTCCCAGGACCAAAGTCAGGACATGGCACATGCTCGCTCAGTCATACCTGGTGTGACTTCTCCATGACGGACTTCTAAGCCATAAGCCAAAATAAATCTTTCCTTCCTTAGTTAAGCCACGTCTTTTAGCACAGCAGTGAGTAAGCCATAGTTAACTACCTTTTGCTTTTGACTCGTTTAATGAGCTTTCTCACCAGGAGCCAAGTAACTTCACAAAAGTTGTGTATTACAAATAGACTTTAGTTGTCTTCTTTCAAGTGAGACAAATCCTCATTTTAAATGCTATTTATTGGGACTTAGGGATGCAGCTCAGTAGTAGAGCTCTCATGGAAGGTCCTGGGGTTTGAACTCACTCTTTGGAGACAGGGTCTCATTATGTAGCCTTGCATGGTACTGATTATGTAGACTAGGCTGGCCTCAAATTCAGAGCTCCTTGAGTACTGGGAGAGACTAAGGCTGTGCACCTCCACACCTAGCTTCCCTGTTTTTACCCAGCTTTGGGTTGTATCTCAGTTATTTATCCCACTTGGACATGCTGGAACATAATATGGAGGATATAAGCAGTAAGAAGGATCCTTAGCGTTGATCAGTGATTAACATTTACCAGTTTTCATAATAATGAACTATTCAGTGTTACAAGAAGTCAGAGTATGGCCACCTTTCTTACAGCTTACACTTAAGCTAAATGATGCTCCTAATGTAGTCTGGACATTACAGTGAAATCCTCAGATCTCACCGTAAGATCACACTGGGAGAAAGGCCAGGGCTCTCCCCACACAAGTCTAACAAGTAGCACTGTCTACAGTTTCAGCTTTGATAGGTACTTGTTCCAGATTTGCAATCTGTAGGGAAAGACTTGTCTCCTCTCTGCTACTTCTAAGACCACACTGTAAAGAAAACATTGAGGAAGCACGCTAACCCTGTTCTCTCCACAGCTAGTGCCTGGGTATCCAGAATCCTAAGTAGGGTTCACTCAGGGTCCTGGTAAGTGGTACTTTGTTAGGCTTTTGTGCACTGTCTCCAGAGACCTGGTGGTTCTTACAGGCTCAGTGCTGCCATGCTTGCCAACCTTCCTCGAGTTCTCTTTTCTGCCAGGGCATTTGGTTTACCCACTCTAAAAACATGCCAGTGTCCTTAGACTATGTCTTTTACTGCCATTAATCGAAGCTGGGGATTAACGAAAGCTTTTCATGTTCTCCTGCTTTGCATCTTGACAAGTGTTTTCCTATTCCTGGTTGTACTTCCTTTTCTGTTTAGGCAGCATAATTCGCTGTATGAGGCGCCTGGAAGAACTGCTTCGACAGATGTGTCAGGCAGCAAAAGCCATTGGAAACACAGAGCTGGAGAACAAATTTGCTGAAGGTCAGTATTTAGTTTATAAGCCTCTTCTGATCATTTAGGCAAACCTTGATACTTGAGCCTCTGACACAGCTTAGAAGGAAATTCTGAGGGGTCTTGGTCAGACTGTCATGGAAGGTCAACTAACAGTATGTACATAAAATTGGAAGGTTTATGTGGGACATTTTTGGGATTTTTGTTTTATACACAGATTCCCATTTACATATTTATTAAATACTGGGTGTCCAGCATTGTTTTAAGAAATGTAAGAGTGGACATAAAAGTGCAGTTAATGGAGCTTATCTTACAATGTGAGGGAGATAAGTAAGTCAACGCTCATTAAGTCTGCAAGAAGGAAGTAGAAAAAGACAATAGCCTAAAGACCTCCATAGGGATGACATTGAAGGCCTTTTCTGCAGACTCAGAATGTCTGAGCAGCAGCAGGAGGCTAGTGTGCTTGGAGCAGAGCAAGTACAGTAGGGATTGACGGGATGGAAATGGCCAAGTTTGTAGAGTAGTGAGGAGGGTATAGGGGACCAGGTTAGGAAGGATGGCTAGACTGTAAACTGGGGGGTGGGGAGTTGGGAAGCATGCTTGCTGTTCATAAATAGCTTGTCATCTTCACATCTCTACCTGTATCTCGGCCAAGACAAGGCAGGCTATAAAGTCAGTCCCTGCTAGTGATTTCTAACTTACATGTTGTACCACACTGAGTAGACTGTTGATAGAGGCAGCTGATATAAAGAGTTTAAAAATGTGTATACTTGTCCTGCTTTAGTCTCAAAGTTTCCCATGTCTTCTGGTATAAAGACAACTGCTGGATCATCTACTTCTGACATCTTAAGTAGCCACTCATGCACACCACACTCAGTGTAGTTGACAGTCAAAAGAGCAAGGACTGTCCCCGAGGTTCTTCAGTGACTCCGAAGTCTCTTAAGCTAAGAGCTTTTATAGTCCATGTTGTTCTCTTACCAGTTTAGTCAGGACTGAGCTGTAAAATCCTAGTACAAGGAAGTTATGCTTTATGGTCTTGAAAGTTTAAGCATTATTTTCTTTTTCCCTTAGGAATCACCAAAATCAAGAGGGATATTGTATTTGCCGCCAGCCTCTACTTATAGAGTTCAACATTAATCACCATCTGCCTGATTACAGTTGACTGTAACTGCTTACAAGTGTCCAAGTGGTTCTTCCACCAAGAGTTGTTTCAAGCATTTTATTATATTTAAATCAGATATCATTCTAAGAAGGCATGTAACATACACATTTGTACATAGCATCTTTCAATTAAAAAATGTACAGGTGGGGCAGTGTTTTTAGTGGAAGGCTTGAATATTTGTTTAAATCGGGCTATTAGATACTCGTTGTGTTATATACACAGGTAAAGTAGGTAATCCAAGAGGTATAGCAGCAGTCCTTCAATGGCCTATACACCGGAAAGTAATACGCATCCTCCCGCCTGCCGCCTTCTAGCGGTTTCCTTCAGAAAGCTGACCAGTTCCCCATACCCTTCAAGGCTGGTGATTATTTGAGTACACGTTTGAGGTGGTGGTTTCATGGAGAGTCGTATGTGAGTCGTCCTCTTTCCTTTCTGCATAGGAATGTCTGCTCTTGAAGAAATCGGACACATACACAGCCTGTATAGATAGAACAGGGCAGAATTTACATGAGTTTAAAAATCATATCAAAATTAAGAGTTGGCTAGGCTGGTGTAGTAGTGTATGCCTTTAATCCCAACCCAGGAGAGGCAGGTGGCTCTCTGGAATTCCAGACCAGCCAGGGCTACATAGTGAACCACTGTCTCAAAAAGAAAAAAATGGCTAAAGAAAATCTTTAAAAAAAAAAAAAGAAAATAGTAGTTGCTTTTTAGTTTATGTCTTTAGTAAATAGCTTCATTCAGCTAACACTTAAACTCATTAAGTGAATCAGTTTTCAATTCATGCAAAAAGAAACTTGTTTATTATAACAATAGACTTTAGCAATAAAAACACTAAGAATTTACAACATTCACAAAGAAGTAACCTAATTTTTACCTGACCTAGCCTGCAAAAGATTTTATTAACATTGAGATTCTTTACCATGCCTTTAATCCCAGCACTTGGGAGGTAGAGGCAGGCAGCTCTCTGTGAGTTCCAGGATAGTCAAGGCTACACAGAGAAACCCTGTCTTGAAAAAAACAAAAACAAAACAAGCAAAAATGGGATTCTTGGAATTCCTGGGCCACATTGTCTCCCCTGGGAGGTTTCTCTGGGGATTTTCACACGTCGAGCAGTGTCGGCACGCAGGAGGCTACTGTGTGTACTTACAACTAATACTGCAACCACGGCTCCTTGGATGAGTCCGACCAGCACGTCACTCCAGTGGTGTTTGTAGTCAGAAACTCGAGAAAGGCCCACATATATGGAAAAAGCAACAAGACCAAACTGCAGTGTGGGGCGTAAGAGTCTTGCCCAGTCTCCCTTCATCCTGGCTTGAAGATAAAGCTAATAGAAAGGGGGGGCGGGGAGAATAGTTCATTCATCAAGCAAGCTGAAAACCTGAGTGTCATCACTTCACCTCCAAAGTGTTGGCATTTAGATTATCAAAATATTTACATATGAAATAGAACCTGAGTTACTCCTTTAAAGGACATCCCACCCCTCCCCACCCCGCCACAAATACTGCCCCAGAGCTTGTATTTAGAAGAATTTATTCCCTAAAGTGTGAAGCAGGGCTTCACTGTGACTGTAGACAGGATTTCACGGTGTCCTTCCTCCCCCTGTAGCTTGAGCTACAGTTCTGGTAGTGTACAGGGTTGCCATTTGCTCCTAGTCTTGGGGTCAACCGTTAGAATTCAGGCAAGAGTTGGCCCTTGCTCTAGGCCAGACATCTGGTTCCTGCCCAGCACATCTAAGGACTGTTTGCTTAGCTTACCAGAACTCTTACCCAAGAGTTCTGCTATCCTCAAACAACAGCAACTGCAACTAAATAAATGATCTACCCAAGTAAATATAATAACCTGCCCAAATAAGCAGTGTGGGTTATAATGCAGTCGGGATCAGCAAAGCAATGTGCTCTTCTCCTAACCTGTTACCCTTTCTATACTTGAGGACATTCCCCATGATTCTGGCACATAAATACCTGAAATTTTTCATAGAGAAGGAAATCTTCAGTGAAAATCTTATTTTAAAAGAAAAAAAAAAACCCAAACAACAAAACTATACTTCTTCTAGTTATTTAATTATAGGTGGTAATAATAGTGTATCCTTGTAATCCTTGCACTTGAGGAGGATGGAAATTTCCAGGCCATCTAAGATACAAGACCCTGTGTCATGACACCATCACC